>JAOSBL010000004.1:24631007-24641292 GCA_027568915.1 Erythroxylum roraimae
ATCAATATGGACTATTTTGCAATTTTTAAAAAGTTTAGGGACTATTTTATAAATTTAAAAAATATCCCGAAACGGTATCCGGTACCGACCGGTACTGGTACAGTTCCGTTCCAGAGCCCAATCCGGTACCGAGCCCAGTACGGTATTCATAACATTGGGAGAAAGTAGGTAATTTTAACTTACTTAATCGATATATTCTTATAAATTTATATAAAAGCATTCTTTATAGTTCATTTGGAGGTGAAGCATTATACATTCGAATACTTGTAAGAAAGTTAAGAGTTTTTTTTTAAAGCTCTCAATGAAAATTTTGAGCAAGGAGCGCTTGCAAATGGTATTCTTGTAAAATACTTCAAAAAAGAAGTCATTTAATTCTTTTGTATTGTATTTTTGTGATTTAATCAATAAAAAGTTAACTTTATCGTATTTTTTTTATTTGTCTATTTGATTATTTGTGCATCACAGTTATGCGTTAAAAATGTGAATAAAATATTAAATACGAGTGACATAAGACGTTCGAAAATAAATAGACTTGTTAATCGACGACCACAAAAAGAAGATTGAGTTAAACTTTGCTATTTTAAACTTGACTGCAAATTTACTCAATTTTATCGCATCCGGACAAAATTTCCATGACAATAACAAAATTACGTCACTAATGATTGTCGAAAGTAATATGGCATCAAGCATGGTGACCAAAAACAAAGATTTTCTTTAGCAACTTCATGAAGCTTTAAATTGAAAAGCACTACTAGAAATACCCTTGGAAACAGAAAATGAAAACCAAGTTCTCTGCTCCGCCATTATTCACAACATGAAGAAAAGTTACAGAGGCAATTCAAGACATGATAGAAGGAAAATCTCAAATCTTGGTGGCAAAGGAAAGCCCTTCCTTTGTCAGGGTATCCAAGTTTTCAATAGGAGGCTTGGTCCTGGCAACCTTGGCAATAGCCTGATTTTCTTCAGGACTTCCCCCCTCCAGAAAAGCTCCAACGACCTTTCCATCTTGGACCCAGTAAGTTCCAAACTTTGGTTTTGGCGATGTTGGGCTATTATCTCCAAATAGCACGGTATCCCCGACATTGTCACCATAGAACTGCCAGGACAGATCGAAGGCACGAGAATAGAAGTATGGCAGATAATCATACTCGTCAATAGTTTTACCCTCCTCGTTTGCCTTAATGGCCTGTTCAACAAAAGAAGAGGATTATCAACAGTATCAGTTAGGATTGTGGAACATAATGTCAATTCTTCCCTGATCCTTTAACGAATCAAAATGTCAATGGCTATGGGTCTATCTTAAAACAGGGAATAAGAGAAATGGAAAGAACTGCATACCTTTACAGCCTGTTCAGCTGATTTACGAGCATGATCGACATGTTCAACTCTTCTTATATCATTGTACAATTTCATAGGAAAAGTAGCCACATCTCCAACCGCATACACATCGGGAACACTTGTTCCGAAAAATCCATCAGTCTTTAATCAACAAGTAACAGTAGTAGGTTAGGTAGAACTTTCAATATTCTCATTTTTTCTGTACAAATCATAGTAAAAGAAATTTGCAGTACTGGGAATAAGATGTGACAACCAAATTTTAAGGGGTAAGTGTGGAGAGCACAGAGATCAGTTGAAGGAATAACAATACGTCAAAAGTTCCACCAACCTTTATTCCACCTTTTTCCTCAGCAATCTGCCCCTTGAATAAAGATGTAAGTGGTCTTCCACCCACACCAACAATAACAATGTCAGCTTCCAGCACCCTGCCGTCCTTCAGTTTCACCTCCTTGACCTGAAGGAAGTTACATAAACACCAGTCAACCCACCTTTATTCCACCATTATGCCAACACCAAGATTTTTAGTTACTAAGGCAGCTACATACTTCTCCGTTTGAATCAGAAGTAAAGCCAACAGCAACTGTTCCCTTAATAATCTCAATTCCCTTATTAGCGTAATAGCCCTCATAGAAAGCTGCTATGCCAGCGGTGAAAAGACGAGGCACTGAGAGCATTTAGATGTGTTAGGAATCAGGATCTAACATGAACAGCAAAGTATTTATTAATATGCATTTCAACAAAGAAGGAAAATTGTAATGTACTTACTACACCATGGCTCAGGATAAACCATAGTAACTTCTAAATTGTTAATTCTCAGAGCTGCACTAAGTTCAAGACCAATGTATCCTCCTCCAACAATCACGGCCTTCCCATTCTTCTTTGCTTTAATTGCATCCACAAGCTTATCAGCATCATCAATTTCCCTCAAGTATAAGATATTTTTGGCATCAGCTCCTTCCACGCCAAAGTCTGTCAACCTTATAACCTGAGACAAAAGTAGTAAGATAGATACGTACTCCTGAAGAGAAGATACATGATGCATATTCCTCATGAAAAATCAATTGCAATAAAAACTTACTGTGGAACCAGTTGCAATAATTAAAATGTTGTACTTGAAGACTTCTCCAGCTTCACTGATGAGGCTTTTGGAACCAAGATCTGCTTTAACTATTTGTGTGCTAAGGATCAACTCTATCCCTGCATACAAGATAAAAACAGTAGTGAATAAATCACAAAAGAAGGGTAACAAGCATTTACTGTTTCTTTCATAACTTAATTCAGTCAAAGTTTAAAGAATGATAAAAGAGGTATCACCTTTCTCTTTGTACCACTCAGGAAGTAATCTCTCCCCTCCACTTCCTACACAGACATGGAATCCTGGTAGCCTCGCAGTTCCTGAACAAGAATTTTCGCAAAAAAAAAATTACTGTGTTATTAAAAATGTTACAAAAAGTGATATTTTCACTAAATTTCAATAAAGATCAAAAGAAATCTCAGTTCAGCTAATTCTATAGTATCTGCAAAGAAAATGTGACCTACCCTCAGGAAAAAGATATGCCTTGCTGAGTGCAGGACGTTCATAAGGTGCCACCTGCAAAAGCAAAAGCAGCAGAAACACACTTACTATAGTATTAAAGGAATGGCAAAAACAGCTCCATAGAAGTAGGTATAAACAGACTGACTTAAAAGTATATTTCAGTCACTATATTATCGTTGCATCTATATGTCAATTTATTTTCCATTGCAAAAACCAAGGATTCCAAAGAGATAACAGACCCCACAGGAAGACTATATCAGATCAAGATGAGATATCAATGGTAGGTCAATTCCACCATCAATTTATTTACAACGTACAATCGTTTCAGCTTTTCATACCCAATTGAAGTATGACAAGTGTTATTCTAAATTTGTCCACAACAAATAAATGTTAATATTTTTGAGTTTTTGCTGATACAAACCCAAGCTACAAATGCACTCGTGAGACAGTTAATAGCGTTAGGAGTTCAATTGGTAGGGCATTGATCAATCATGCAATATAAATGCTAAATTCTACCCAATCTTATTCTTGCAGGAACAACTGAAATGAAAAAGGCTCGGTGCCAGCTATTTATGCAGCAATTATAAGATAAAAGAGAAGCATACCGCTTCCTTGGATATGATTGAAATGAAAAAGGCTCAGTTTCAGCTATTTATGCTGCAATTATAAGATTAAAGAGAAGCATACCGCTTCCTTGGATATGATTGCCAGCTCGCCTGGATTAATCCCCTGCTTAGCAAATTCCCTAGCTGCATATCCCTATAATACAAAGAGGTCAAACGTCTGAAAGAAATTGGAAATGCCGGTTCACATCCAAATATGTTTGGAGATATATTTCTGACGGATAAAAATAATACACCTAGGAGACCAAGACAATGACGTGAATAGAAAATACAGTTCAGGGACAGCCAAAAGCTTAAAGAGGCCATGATAATTACAAACTTCTATGCATTATCTACTCTCTTATCTTGGTAAACTCACACTACAGTGTGTCACTTGCTGAATCTATTAAACTTCAGAATTTATTGAAAGAAAAGTACAAATTTTGACTGACCCAAGGTGACACTGAAAGACTCAGAAGTAAAGGCAATGCTCAGTTAAACTTTCAGTTGTTATTACCATCATGGATTCTAAAATTCTGCCATCTGACTAGGTCCCAAACAAACTACACCATATATCCGGCCTCTTAAGTTAGAAGCTGCTGTATACGATTGATCACGAAACCCATAATTCTGATACTTTATATTCTTTCCTTCGCACGTAGTTTCTCCCTATCAGAACTAAAAGGACAACTAAACATATACGTAAACTTAGTCAACCAAACCGCAGTACTTATTCAGTACAACACAACCGCAATTAGTCCTATATTATACAACGATTGTAAAAGAAAAAAGAAAGAAAATAAGAGCTTATTATACTACAAATGACTCCTCCAACCAGAATACTGAAACTTCAAGTGCGATCACTGAAGAATCAAAGATAAACTATCACCCAAGCAGAGCACTGAAACTTTAAGTGCGATCACTAAAGAATCAAAGATAAACTAGGACCGAAGCCAACAATAGTTCAATGACACTCTTTGCAGTACAAATAAAGTGCACAGAAAGAACGTATTAGATCTGCGAAGGAGAAGTTAAAAATGAACTAATTATCATATGAAGCAATCCGGACATGGGAATAGCAAATGAAATCGGAGGAAACGAAAGAAATATCGGCAAGGAAACTCACAGCGGCGACGCCCCCGCCGACGATCACGTACTTGAAGCTCTTTTCCGCCATCGTTTATGTACGATCTCTCTCTTTCTCTCTGTGTGTGATTCTTCTAGGTACTACCTCTAACGGCAACTCTCGTGTTGGAATGATTGGGACAAATACAGCAATATCAACGAAAGGTGATTGGTCAGATACGCACAGCTCGCGTGCTGGCGGACTATTTCTGATTTAGAAATCAGAATTTTCTGGTAAACGATTGTTTGGCACGTGGCAGGATTCACGTCCGTCTCGAGGGTGATGTGGGGTGATTTGGTAATGATCATTTTTCATTAAAAATTTCATGCGAATGCTACATTTCGTGGACTTGATAGTTGTCTGCAAATCAAAGATGATGCTTTAATTTTGAAACGATGTAGCCATCAATCTTTTAAAAGAAGAATAATAGCTTATCATGTTTTGGAATAAACTAATTGCTACCTACTTAATTTCTGTCCTTTTATATTCTATCATGGAGATTCCATAGCTAATTTATTCGTCAAGTTGGTATAGACTAGTTTTTCTATCGTCAGTATGTCCCTTCCATTATTATTCGTCTTTTGGGCAAGTAGCCAGAGATGTGATTGTCTACTTGCAAGTGTTCAGTATACTAAAGAAAATCAGATGTAACTCCAAGGTGCAAGTGAGTTGATAAAGAGCTCTCTTGGCTTAAGTAAGGTCGCGGGTTTAAACCACCCTCATGTATGCAGCCGTTTAAAATTTGGGGTCAGAATTTTGTATCCCTCAAGGGACTTACCCGGCTTGAACAGGAATTAGTCTAGGTGTAGATAACTTAAAGGTATCTTCCTATAATTAAGACCCTCCTAAAACACCTCGTAAGAAACCAAAAAAAAAGGGTCGGATGTTCGGCTTATGTAGCTCGATAGCCCAGCCCAATCTGGCAGTTCAATAAGAATTATGTGTGCATTAAAAATTATGTAATTTATTTAATAAATTTAAGTTAGATGATGAAATTATTTTTAAAATATTTATAAATTTTAGCATATTTTTATTTTTGTTATTTAAATTGAAAGAATCAAAAACTTATTTTTACTGGTTGAACCATAATGGCAACTTTTTAAAGATTTTGATCTATTTTATTCTTTTTGGTACTGTGGTAGAAGATTTTAAGTCTATATTAATCTCATAAAGTTGTCAGCTTTGTAAGACATATCCCTTGGATCATCATTAACGTCAAACCATAGTCAAATGTGTGAAAGGCATTAATCTTAAAATGTTTCACCACTTGCCATTTGGAACAATGAGATGGATTTCACAAAAACTTGGGCGTTTTTAACTAGTTGGCAGTGGCACTTGGCAGGTTCCAGGTATGACGTCACTGGCGATGGAAATCAAGTAGCATGATTTTTGCAACAAATGAAGTCCCATTTTTTCTAACTATCTTCTAATTCATCTCATCCGCATAAATACGCGGGTCTTACATAAATATATGTATGAAATAAATTGAAATAAGAATATAATAATAAAACTGACACAAGTGATTACTGTCCTTTTTTTACCAAAGAAAAGAAGGTCAAGCCCAATATTACAAAACCATGCACCGGTAACTTAGCCGCAAGTTGTTTAAAGCTTTAATCGTCAAAGTGTGTTTAGAAGAGGCCATCCAGCAATTTGATGAGACACAATTAAGCAACCCAGCTGTTGAACCTACGTATACATCAGCAGGCAACCAGATTTGTAGTCATTGGAGTGGAGAGTTGATTGACCAAAATTTCCCACAAGATGACACCACAATTATAAAGAATATTTCAACATCTTTAAATTCATTGATGGTTAAATTGGGATGGCATTACACTAAGAATGAAATAAACATGGTCAGATGAGTTCAGATCACTTGTTTTTGTTACTCTATGCTTATCATATTCTATGAGTATCTATTTATTCAATTTTTGTAGGCTTATTTATTGGATGGATAAATGTTTATAAAATAGGGTAGCTACAGAGTAATAAGAACAGGTGATATGTTCTCATAGTAAGATCGACCTATCACTGAAAATTCAACTAATGTCATTGAATGACACTCAGGTTATGATACATCAATCCCAAAATAACAAGACAAAGGAAACATTACGAAATCCTTGACTAATGATGGTAGATTTTAATTATAATTTAAATGTAAGCTTCTCGGTTCTTAATAATCAAACATTAAAGACATAAATCATTTATGCCCATTCAGATCTTGAATATAATAATAACTAAATAGATGAAGAGAATAAATCACTTATCTTGAGCGGAATTCGTCATGATGTGGAGATAAATCTTTCAACAATCACAAACTAATTTCTCTCTCTTAACCCTCTTTCTATAACAGATAGCTTGATGGATAGCTCAATGCACAAATACCTACGTTCTGTATTTGTTTTTTTGTCTGTACTTAATTAGGGTAGAGAGATAACTAGTTTATATACACTTCTTTGTTGACATTAAATCTTGTACATTCATCAAGTACTAAATTAATATTAAAGATTTAATATACCATTAAATTAAAAAAAAACCTAACCCAAGTTTCATACGGGCTTACAAAAAATATGGGCCACAACATCAGGCCATATATTTCTTTTATTTTTCCACTTGGCCGAATGTTTCTATCATTATATTTAATAATATTACATAAGGCTAGCGAAATTAAATCTTATAAACCGTTAACATCATAAATACCTCAACACAATAAATCACATAATGTGGATTGTGGCGGTCATACACAGTATAGTCGTATAGTCCCTTCTATATAATACTACATTAAGAATTTATTATGTTTAGGTTCATAAAGTGTATATAAACAACATACAGTCCACATAATTATTATAAAAATACATACAAATTTCTTATTCAAACAATCATGTATACATAAACATAATGAATAAGAAATATAAAATTCAGAAACATATTATTATTGAACTCAAGAGTGCTAAAACATCATCATCAAACATTATTATCAATCATCGATATATCCAAAGCCCATCCTAAGCGCATGTTCTTTGAATGTCTTTGGTTATAAACCTTTAATTAGAAGATCTGTTACTATGAGATCCATCCTAATATGTTCTATACGCACTATTTGTTTCTGAATCTACTCTTTAACAACAATATACTTTAATTCCATGTGTTTTGCGCCTCTAGAGTATTTGTCATTTTTAGAGAACAAGAATGCTGTAGAATTATTACAATAAATTTTCAACGGCTTGCTTACTGTGTTGACAGCTCCAAGCCTTGAAATAAAATTTTGCAGCCATAATGCATAAATTGTAGTCTCATAATAAGCTACAAATTTTGCTTCCATAGTGGATAAAACAATGACATACTGTTTGGCACATTTTCATGAGATTGCTCCTTCAGCTAATAGGAACAAATAGCCAAACGTTGACTTTCTACTATCAACACCTCCGACAAAATCTGAACCGAATACCCAATCACTTCTAAAGAAAGTGAGCATGTAATCCTTTGTTTCTTGAAGATATCTCAACACTTTCTTTGCAACCTTCCAATGATCAATACTAGCATTGCTTTGATAACTGCCCAGCATCCCTACTGCAAAACTGATGTCAAGTCTAGTACAGATTTGTAGGTACATCAAACTGCCCACAACAGAAGCATATAGAATTGTTTTCATTTCCTTACGTTCTGCACCATTCTTTGGACATTGCATAAGACTAAACTTATCTCCCTTTTGAATAGGGACTATACCTCCTGAGTACTTGCTCACGTTAAATTTCTCAAGACACAATCCTAATAAACCTTATGATCTCTTACGGAATATTGAAATTCTAATCACATAGAATGTCTCTCTCATATCTTTCATGTGAAAATTCTTAGAAAGAAATTATTTAGTCTTATGCAACAAACCTAAGTTATTAGCAGCAAGCAAAATGTCATCAACATACAAAACTAGAAATATAAACGTACTCCTGCTGATCTTTTGGTAAATACAACGATCAACAGTGATTTCCTCAAAATCGAAAGAAGTAATGATATTATTGAACTTAATATATGATTACCTAAAAGCTTGTTTAAGTCCATATATTGACTTCTTCAATTTATACACCATATTACCTAAAAGCTTGTTTAAGTCCATATATTGACTTCTTCAATTTATACACCATACTTTCTTTACCTTTAATAAAAAAACCTTTAGGTTGACTCCTCAATTTAGAAAGGTTGTTTTCACATCCATCTGATGTAGTTCTAAATCAAATTGAGCCATTAATATTAAAATTATTCTCAATGAATCTTTTTTTGAGACAGGTGAAAAAGGTCTCCTTATAATCAATGTCATCTTTCTGAGTATAACATTTGACAACAAATCTAGCTTTATATCTTTCAGCATTGCCATTCAAATCGCGTTTGGTATTAAAGACCCATTTATAGCCAATTCGTTTAGAACCTTCTAACAGGTCTATAAGATCCTAGACATTGTTTTAAGCCATTGATTTCAACTCTCCTTTCATAGCATAAATCCAACTTTTAGACATATCATTACTTATGTGAAAACAAAATAGGATCATTATCAATGCCACAATCATAATTCGACTCTTGCAAATAAACCACATAATCATCAGAAATAGCCAACCTTCCAACCCTTACAGGTTTATTTAAAGCTATACTAACTGGTTCATTTGCATGAGCTGGTGGTAAGTTAGGTTCTTTATGGGGTGCTTCTTCATTATTTAAATGTTGTTCTTGATTATCTTGATCTTCCAAAGCAGGAACAACATTTGTTGTAGTTGTGGATTTAAGAGCATTTATGGGTAATGGAACATCAACCCTTATTTTATTAATATCCACAACTTGATTTTCAGCACTTCCAATAATTTCACCATTCTCTAAAAATTTGGCATTGATTGTTTCAACAATTCTAAAACTATAGTTCGGATAGTAAAACTTGTACCTTTTGGATTTCTCTGCTTAACCAATAAAGTAACCACTATCTATTCGAGAATCTAATTTTCTTTCATTTGGATTATAGATACATGCTTATGCTGGACAACCTCAAACATGCAGGTGTCTTAAACTAGATTTCCTTCCAGTCCATAACTCGAAAGGAGTTTTAGAAACTGCTTTACTAGGAATCATGTTTAGCATATACATAGCAGTTTTAAGTGCATACATCCACAACCTAAAGGTAATGAGGAATTACTCATCATACTCTTAACTATATTTATTAATATTCTATTTTGCCTTTCTGCCACACCGTTTTGTTGCGGTGTGCCTGACATAGCAAACGGACTAGGACACTATTCAAATTCATCATACTTTCTATAATACTCATCGTTGCTATCAAATCTTATAATTTTCACTGAAGTTATGATACATCAATCCCAAAATAATAAGAGAAAGGAAACATCATGAAATCCTCGGCTAATGATGGTAGATTTTAATTATGATTTAAAATTCAATTTTAATTAGATTTGAAAACTTAGTCTTTTTTCGTAAAAAGGAAGACATTAAAAGAGTTAGTATTCTCTGTATTCCTCATTAAACTTGCAGAGTTCTTATTAATTTTCTGAAAACTGGTAAGGTAGTTAAGGTAAACGTATCTCTGGAAGATGTAGTAGATTGTAAAGAGGATTGAAAGCTGTGTCTATTATTCACAGATTGTGAGTATTTAAACTCAATTACAAGATACAACAGATCAAGACAAAT
>JAOSBL010000004.1:24641392-24654708 GCA_027568915.1 Erythroxylum roraimae
GATACAACAGATCAAGACAAATCCCAAGCTAATCAAAGGGAAAGATCCTAGGAGATAAATCAGGAGATAATTACAAATTACAACTAATTACAACAGCTCACAGTTGACTAATTAATATGACAATAATCATGTACTGTTAGATTGAAGTAATTTTTAAGTAGATGAGATTGTAGCAAGATGTGGAATTCGCTAGTTCAAAGACTGAAATTGATGGAGGATAAGTCACATATGTTGACAAAATGAAAGAAACAGAGCTTGCCTAGAAAGATGCAGAATATATTTTGGCAAGATGTACCGATTTCGTGTTTTTGGAATGATTTTCCAAGCTGCATGATTATTACTAGGGAAAAGAATTGTACAGCAGCTTGGTACTTCTGTATTTCTTATTCCATTTCGTCAATGAGAAGATCAAACAGCCAAGGATGTTGATGTTTGCATCACCTAAGAAACAAGTGTTCGAATCCTGTAAAGCAGGAAAATCGTTTAGGCAATTCAAAACTGCTCACAAGTATTGACACACAAAGGCCCATTAAGCTCCACGTAGAAAATCATAGGTCTTGCTTGCGTTGTGTCGAGCTTTTCCCTGGAATAGTACGGGGGAACTGACCTGAGTTCACACATGCCAATATCCCACTTTAGATGTGGGGGACCTGTCTTCATATCTCATCTTAATCAATGCCTTAACAAAATTAGAGGTATTGTTTTGTACCTTAACGACAAATACCGACTATCCCTTTCAGCTTTCTGCTACTCTTGGGCCTACCCTGCCAAATTGATGCTCTTACAGTATTTGTACTACACATACATCTATTTACTATTTAGCCCGTTCCCTCAACCTTTTCCTTTTCTAATGATTTTACATTTACGGCAATTGGGATTAAAGCGTTCAAGTGGATGGTAATAAAACGGGATAGAAGGTAATATATTTTTATTATTTAGTTGTGGATTTTATAATAGAATCAAACTGAATATGATAAAAGCTGAGGATTTTATATTAAATAAAATTTATTAAATAATTAATAATAAATTGTACATAATTAATAATTAATAAATAATATTTTTATATAATTAATAATAAATTGTATATAATTAATAATAAAATTTTTATTATTTTAAAATAGAAAAATATATAAATTATTTGTTACGGCTGTGACTTAAAATATGACTTTTTAATTGGACATGATTTCTGTTTTAAAATTATAGGGTTAAATCTCCTGTAATAATTATTTTAATATCAGGTTATAATAGTCATTTCATCCATCTTCCAGACAATATTTCACTACATTACGTTATAAGTCATTTCATCCCTCCCAAACATCTTTTCATTATATTACATTCTATTTCATTATAAACCATTCTGTTATGTTCCATTTCATTCTATTAATTAACATCCAATCAAACAAGCTCTTAGGCTTAAACAACAACATCAGTTCAAAGTCAAATAACTTTTTTTTCTACGGCTATTAGGGTTCAGGCGTAAACTACAGTAACAGTTCAAGTCAAATAACTTATTTTTTTATACTAACGAAATTTATAAATTGTATATTTTAAATAAATTATTAATTTAAAATTAAGAGATATATTTAATTTAAATAATAATTATAAATTCTAATCAACTTCTTTGAAAGTTTAAATCAAAGGGTCTTAAAGGAGCCGAGTTTGACCGCTTTCCCAACCTTTGGGCCTCTTTGTAATGGTTTCTGTGCCTGCAAGTAAATCGAGTAGAGATGTCAATACAACGCTTATCATATAAGCGTAGCGTCGTTTTCATGTTGGAAGTTTGGCGTTTGTTGAGCATATGGGCAAGTGGCTCTTCTTCAATAGCGCAGAATCCATTCAAGGAGGCTATTTCTCAGACTAAAGTGGTCAAGAATTGAGTGAACCGATTGAGGTTGATTAGATGAACCGAATTATAAAATGTTTATATTAATATTATTGAAAAATTAATTACTGCATTAATATGAAATAAAAAATATCTGAGCGACCAGCTCACATGCCTCTGTCATTGTTATGTTATTATATGGATTAGACTATGGAAAAGTTACATGGGGATGCAGTGAGTCAAAAGGTATCCTATGCTATTGTTATGTTCCTGTTTACACCAAGTATAAAAAATAAGAAAGATGAAAACCCCTTTTGAATATGTGTCTCTTTCCTTTCTTATTACGTATTGGAAACTTCCATTAAAGTGGATACACATACGCCTCTCCGGTCTCCATATGAAATTCAAAATAAACAAGGAAAACAAAAGGACCGTGTTAAAGCTTTCTACTTCATGCCTGCCAACGGCGTCATCAGCGGTTCATTGAATGCCCTTAAAGATCCGGCCAGAAATCATTCAGACTGCATTTGGTACTTGCCCACACTTTCCTTTTTCTTATTTTCTTTTACTTGTTATAAGATTCAAAGTTGCATGATGCTGAAGGGGCATGAGTGCACAAAATATTTTTTGTTCTTGGGCTAATTTGAAATTCCAAATTTTTATTTAAGATAATAAATTTAAAACTACTTAAATTTTTAATATTTTTAAATTTAATTAGATGAGCGCGTAGAAAGAAGCCAAAACTGGTCAGATTCAGCAGAGATTTTGCGGTCAAGACTTGATGCAGAACGGCTCCTGGCCATGCCCAGTGCCTACCCTGACTTCTCTTCCTGTTTCAATTATTGAATGGTAACTCACATACGTCCAGTAAAAAAGTTAAAATTCAAAGTCTCTAGGCATTCAAGTTCTGGTTCAATCTCGTTCACTGCTATAGCTATAAAGTCTGTTCAATCACATCACAAGCTGCAGTGGTTTGTTGGGACAACGAGGAAAACTCTCTAGCTGTCGTGTGTGTGTAGGTTACTTTGTGTATTTTTAGATCATTTTTCCTTAATTTATATATATAAAAGAAAAATGAAACAACCAAACGGTTGGAGTCAAATCCTACCAATTAATCACCTTCCTTTGCTTTCAGGAGCCGGATAGTCAATCTTGCTGTTTACTCTTTTATACTTTCTTGGTTGATCAAATTATTTAAGAAGTTGATTAGGTGCGCAGATGACTTTGTATCCTCCTACCCATCAATCACCTTACTTTGCTTTCAGGAGCCGGATAGTCAATCTTGCTCTTTACTCTTTTACACTTTCTTGGTTGATCACATTATGTAAGAAGTTGATTAGGTGCGCAAATGACTTTGTATTTCTTAATAAACTTGAGTAGACAGTGCTTAAAGAGAACTGCATATTTCCATCATTTGCGAGCTCCTGTTGGTAATTGGTATTATGACAACAAAAGCATTAAGCATGTCTACATTACCATTCTCTTTTCCTTTGATTGAATCATATACTGAGGAAACAAGTCAACAACGACCTTTTATTTTGAAGTCAAAAAATGTAAGAGTGGCATATAATGAATATCTAACCGATGCTTAAATTTTCATTTAGCATATAATTGAAAAAAAAAATTATAAATTTTGTATTATAAAAAACATAACATACAACAAACAATAACATTTAGTGGGAGTCTCGTTCAGATGCGAAATTTGAGCAGTCTTACCCTTACCTAATAGAGAGACTGTTTTTTGATAGATCATATCCGATGCGACATAAAAAAAAACTATGGCATATAATATTTAAATAAATTTCTTCCTTTAAGTATTTTTATTATAATTAAATTTAACTTAACTTAATTATATATATTTCAGAGAAATTAAATATCTAAAAATTAAATGATAATTTTAGGAATTTAATAAGTTTATTGACAAGTTTGTAAAAATGGATAAATCATATCAACTTTGCCTATAATTTGTCGCTTTTAAGTTTTACCTGAACTCATTATGACTTCAAAGGCTCTCATGTTTACCTAATTTTTTAAATTCTTTTTTGTTAAATAAGGTATTTCATTAGCTTTATACTATAATAATTAAATATTTATTTATTATTTAATAATAATAAAAGATAATCAACTTATTAATAACGGATTGATTTTTATTACTAATTTGTCCGTATTTGAATAATTGTTACTGTTGATATATTATTTATATTTTTATTGACAATAAATATTAATAACTTAATTACTAATTACTTACAAGTTTAAAGTATAAATAAAATGTGTAATTTTATTACAGAGCTTTTCTGTCTGTCTAAAATATCTGTTGTTGTTTTGTTTATTAATTATATCACATGTATTCATTACTTGTCTACACGTCTACGTCCAACAGTATCTGCTTAGCTTTTCTATTACAAGAGACCCACAAACACCTAGAGTGGGTCCCAACTCTTCTCTCCCCTCTCGCCACTTTTTCCCTAACTCTGTTCTTCTCTGTTCCGTTAGGGTTTTCATCACCTATTTCATTCTCTCTCTCTATCCGCAACTTATTTTGTTACCCATTCCTTCTCAATGTGTTTTCTCTGCCTTGCTTCTTGTTTTAGGTAATGATTTAGTACACTCTCTCTCACTGGATTTGGATTTGCTTCTTCTTAGTGATACTTATTGTTGCATTTCTCGAAGTGTATAAATAGAACATGTTTGGATTTTGATCTTGAATGTTGGGTTTGTGTCACGTTTTCTTCTTGTTTCGAATGTCTTTGTGGGACTGGAGAGTGATTTATGGTTGTAATCTCGAGACAGAGTTTGGTTATTCTTGTCCTTTTGGCTGTGGTTTAATTTTTCTTTGAAGATATGATTCAACGCATGGTAATGTGTTATAAGAGTTAGATTTTGCTTTTTATGCTCTCTCTCACGTTGCTTTCTATTTGTCTATTCTACTGAGCGTTTGTGTTTGATGCTCGTGTTTTCAGGGCGTACGTTGCTCGTATAATATAGTGAAATGCGCACGAACTTGAAAAAGTCGATACTTGAGAACTGTTTCCATTCATGCTAGCCCTACGTTGTTTAAAATCTTTCCTTGATGAGTGCCAGGCTTCGGTTGATGCATTTTGGAGTGACCCTATGACGATCAAGGACCATTTCAAGTCTAAGATTTCTGCATCAGATTAAGTTCTACGATACGTGTTCCTCGTTGTCAGATCGTTGAAGTATTTGAAGAAGTTGACACATGAATTGGTGTCTATTTTGAGAGGTCATACTAACATTGTGATTAGACATCTTCTCGAACGATTGGCTGTAACCTGTAAGGAAGTGACTGTAATAAATGGGGTCGTACTCAGATACTTGTGAAATAATTGAAGCGAGAGAAGATCTGAATCCAGTTGAACATTCTAGGGGTAATTCTAGATCTTATTCTGGATTGAGTACAGGGAGGCATGACAGGAAGCCTCCTGCGCTAAAACTGGGATTGAAGGATTTTCTTGAAGATGATATCAACCAGCTTTTTGAGGCTATTAGTCTCAAAAACTCGCCCAAGGGTTTAAGCCACTCCAATCAAGCAAGTGCAAGCTCTAGTCCTATGAGAAGAAATACTATGAAAAGGCCGATAACAGTCGGTGTGCCTCATTCATCAGGAATCATTAATTCTGAACCGGTGTCTCTGAAGCAAGCATTAAGGGACCTTTGCATTTCAAAGGCATCAGAAATGGCAGCTATGAAAAGGTTATCGAAGCCTGTTGGCTCTCCTCGAGTGTCAGAAGCTGGAAGGATTAAAAGCTTATATGATTCTGTTGTAGTTGAAACTGGTAGATCTGGTGTTCCTATGGATGAAAGTAAAGGGAATATAGTTGAAATCTCTCTGATGTCAGAAGAAAGGCATCCAACTTCTTCACAAAAGGTGCCCAATATAAGATTATCAAACCAAAGTGCTCTATCTTCTCCTCGGTTCCAAGCATTTAAATCACCAAATCAAAGTGCACATGCTTCTCCTCGTTTTGCTGTTCTGACAACAGAAAACAGTGTTGGCATGCCGAATGGGATTGTTCCTGCACCCAGAGAACTTGGAGCTCAAGCATTGAAGTTGCCCAGTCAAAGTGCTCTTTCTTCTCCTCGATTTGCTGCTCCAACAATGCAGGGCAGTGTCAGGACGCCTAATGGAGTTGTATCTGTATCCAAAGAAGTTGGGACTCATGCATTGAAGTCATCAAAACAAAGTGCCATTTCTTCTCTTAGATTCGGAGTCCCAAAAACACAAAATGCTGTTGGTAAAAATCTGACGCAAAATGACATTGGTTCTATGTCTGGAAAACTTGAAAATACTCAATCGTCTCCTCATTTTGTTGTTCAAACAACACAAGATATTGTTGGAATGCAAAATGAAATTGTCTCTGCATCATTGAAGTCACCGAACCAAACTGCCCTCTCTTCACCTAGATTTGGGGTTCCAAAAGGAAATAATACTGCTGGTACCATGCTGGTGCCAAATGAGATGTGCTCTGCATCGAAAAAATATGCAAGTCAGGTAGTGAAATCCCCAAAGAATATTGCTCCTTCACTTGCTGCTTCAATAGCACAGAAGGGTACTATAACCTCGTCATTGCAAGATGATATCATTTCTGCACCTAGAAAGGTAGGAACTCAAGCATCTAAGACTCGGACAACAAAAACCCAGGAGCACACAAGTGAAATATCCGTATCTTGTTCCGATTCAGTTGGCAGCGAATTGGATCCCAATATTGCTGTTTCTACCTTAATGAAGGTGGTGACTAAGTCATCAGCTCTCAGATCAGCTCGGAAAGGCGGGTCACATACTTCATCTGCTTTGGTCAATAGAAATAGGGTAAACAAGTTCACAAAGAACACTCCACGTTTAGCGAAACCAGTTGTACGGAGCAAATGTTCCGTGAAGAAGAAAGTTAAGCAAAATTTCACTACTGCCGCTGGACCTAATGGAGATAACTATGATTCAATTCCTAATACAGGTCAGCTGGTATGCCAGAAATGCCAATGTGCTTTGAAGAATGCAACAGGCGATGTAGAAGAAGATTACCCAGCTTCATTTCCAGCTAGTTTAGGTGCTGAATATAGCCCAAATACTGCAAATACTGAGCCAAGTATAGTAGAATTCAATTCGAGCACTTTTGTTGGAAGCAAAGCTGTTAGTGCAGTAAAGATGACTTCAAAATCAAGAGAAAGAGGGGAACTTTCCCAAAGTTCAAAGAGTAGCCTGGGTGACTACAGCAGTAGTACAACCAACAGTGAGGAGAGTAATGCAAGCAGGCCAAGTTGTGGCAACAGACCCCACATGTCGAAGGATATGAGGTGGGAAATGATTAGGCAGGTTAAGAAGCGGGATGGAGGCCTAACTTTGAGACACTTTAATCTTGTAAAAAAGCTTGGTTGTGGAGATATAGGGACCGTGTATCTTGCTGAACTAACTGGTTCAAAATGCCTATTTGCCATAAAGGTCATGGACAATGAATTTTTGACAAGAAGGAAGAAGATGCCACGGGCTCAAACGGAAAGAGAGATACTGAGAATGCTAGATCATCCATTTCTTCCTACATTGTATACCCAATTCACATCAGATAATCTTTCATGCTTAGTCATGGAGTACTGTCCTGGGGGTGATCTACATGTCCTTAGGCAGAAGCAGCCTGACCGGAGTTTCCCTGAACCAGCAGCCAGGTAGGATAAAGAGAGAACTGATATCTTTTTTTTCCCCCCAAAACTTCTTCTGATACTTCATTCATAGTAGTCTTATGGACCATGCTCCATGTCTGAATTGCTTTTGATACTGCTTATGCTTCTGAATTGTCAACAACAGTTTCTTATTTCAATAGAGCTACTAAGCAATGTCTAATTTTATGCACTCAAACGGCACCAGGCTTTCCTCTGCATGACTCTGCTATGGAGATCTGATATGATGTATTTGATAGAATGTTCATGATTGAAATTTTGGCTGTTGAATCTTGACATATTTCATGTTAAGTAGTGTAGACATATTTCATGTTAAGTAGTGTAGCCATCTTTTGTTGATTTTCTTTTTGGGTAGAATCTTCTTACTTATTTGATGTTATTATACTTAGGTTTTATGTTGCTGAAGTCCTGCTTGCTTTGGAATATCTGCACATGCTTGGAGTCATTTATCGAGATCTGAAACCGGAGAACATTCTTGTACGGGAAGATGGCCACATTATGCTTACAGATTTTGACCTCTCATTGAGATGCAGTGTTAGTCCCACTCTCCTGAAATCATCATCGAGTGATGTTTATCCTCTGAAATTGTCTGGTCCACGCACACAATCTAGCTGCATTGAACCTTTCTGCATCGAGCCATCCTGTCAAATCCCGTGCTTCAGTCCTAGGTTTTTGCCTGCCTCTAAAGCGAGGAAGCTGAAAGCTGATCTTGCGTCCCAGTTCAGTTCATTTCCACAGCTTGTGGCTGAACCTACTGATGCACGTTCAAATTCATTTGTTGGAACCCACGAATACTTGGCCCCTGAGATAATCAAAGGGGAAGGTCATGGAGCAGCAGTAGATTGGTGGACATTTGGTATATTTCTTTACGAACTCCTATATGGTAGAACACCCTTTAAGGGTGCTGGGAACGAAGAAACATTAGCCAATGTGGTGTTGCAGAGTTTGAAGTTCCCAGACAGCCCACTTGTTAGTTTTCAAGCAAGGGACTTGATAAGTGGACTACTGGTGAAGGAACCTGAAAACCGGTTGGGATCAGAGAGAGGAGCTGCTGAGATCAAGCATCATCCGTTCTTTGAGGGCCTAAATTGGGCGCTGATACGATGTGCCATTCCACCAGAATTGCCAGAGTTCTATGATATTGGAGTTCCAAAATCAGCCTCACATGAAATGAACAAGTATTTGGAGTTTAAGACTACAGGAGAGCACCTTGAGTTTGAGTTGTTCTAAGGTTAGCCTGTTCTTGCCTCTTGTTAATAATCTAGGATCTTATTAATGTATATTTAATTGAAAACATTGAGGCAAGGCTGATCGTTTGTGCCATGAAGGTTGGTAGCTGAGCTATGAGGGAGACGGAGTTGTTTTCTCTCTGTATATATGTAACCCTTAAAACAAGATTTTGCAATCAAGTAATTCACTTTACTGCCCCGTTTTGCGGCTTTCACCGCTGTGTATATGTATCTTGGTTTACTTTTATCCAGCTATTGGGATTTCACATGCACTAAAACTTGCCCAGTTCTAACCTAGGAGCTCCCTTGAGTTAAAGGCCCTTGAGTTAAAGGCATTGTGAACTTCAGTAATTTGGATCTCACCCATTTAGCATTTGGAGTGAAATGGGAATGCAACAGCAGTTTTATGCGGTAAATTAAAAATACCGGACGCACGAAGGACGAGCCCTTTCGGGAAACTGATATAACGCTGCGTATGAATGTTACAATCTTGTAAGCTAAACAGGCAATCTGTGTACCAAAAATGACATACCCAAACCACAACAAACCAAGAATCGTCATTTGTATAGGTGACATTCATGGTCACATAACCAAGCTCCAAAATCTCTGGGGAAATCTCGAAGCCCTCATCAACCCACAAGAATTCAACTCGGCACTAGTCATATTTCTGGGTGATTATTGCGACCGTGGCCCAGACACCAAAAAGGTTCTGTATTTCTTGATAAATTTGCCCTTTAAGTACCCAAACCAAAAGCACGTGTTTCTCTCCGGTAATCACGACCTCGCTTTTGCAGCTTTTCTCGGGCTCTTACCGGAGCCCAGGAATGGCGTGCCGTTTAGAGAGGGCTGGAAGGAATACGAGGATAATGAGGAGAGAGAAGGGTGGTACAAGGGAGATAGTTTCGAGAATATGTATTTGCAAGGGAGGCGGTGGGCTGGTACTATTAAAGTGAGGTTTAATGTTGCCAAAGGAATCGAGTATAAAGGTTCCATATATGATGCTGGCCCTACCTTCGAGTCTTATGGTGTCCCTCATGGATCTACAGGTATGATTGGATTTTACTAATGATTTCTGATGGTGAGTTTGGTGTGTCAATGTTCTGTTACTGTAAGTTAAGTATTGGGATTGTTACGAAATGAATAGCATGATTGTTGTTTTCAGTTATCGGCTCATTTCTTGTTCGTATTTGAAGTGATTTATGTTGGGGCAATCTGATTCTAAAATTCAAAACATTGAATCAGATTGTTATTGCTGTTAGAAAGATTGGCGTTCTTTTGAATTTGATATGATTTTGTTGAATTTGTATTGAGGGAGAAACTGCTGTGCGCAGATTTGATTAATGCGGTTCCTGATGAGCACAAGAACTTTTTGGCTAATTTGGTTTGGGTTCATGAAGAGGTAAGGTTTGTTATCTTTGGTGGTGTGCTCTTTTAAGTGACAAGTAATCAAAACAAGTCGATATCATTTCTTTGGCTATTTATTTGTAGTTCATGGATGCATGATGGTGTAAGTTTCAATTGCTTTGGAACTGTAGAAACATAAGCTGAAGCTCTTTGATTGTTAGTAATGCGCAATTACTGTTCCAGGATGATGTATGCATAGAAAGCGCAGAAGGCATTAAGCACTGCAAATTGATTGCTGTGCATGCTGGTTTAGAGAAAGGGAAAGATGTTGAAGAGCAGCTGAACTCTTTAAAAGCCAAGGATACCCTGGTTCCCAAGATCGAAGCACTTAGTGGAAGGAAAAATGTCTGGGATATCCCACAGGTGAGGGTGCACTGCATAACTTAAAAAAGTCTCCGCTTTGGAACACTTTCCTGTTGCTTAAATTTCTAACATTAGCTACAGTTTAGTGGGGAGATGTTACTTTGCATATCCTGCTATCCTTCTGATATGTGTGACTGTTATTTGATTTCTTCCAGACTTTAATTGAGAAACCAACCGTTGTAGTTAGTGGTCACCATGGGAAGCTTCATATTGAAGATCATAGATTAATCATTGATGAAGGTGGGGGAATAGAGAGTAATCCAATTGCTGCAATTGTGCTTCCTTCAATGAAGCTAGTCCGCGATACTGATAATCCACCAAAATGGCATGAAATCACAGATGGGCCAGCACTTAACTAAATCCTGGCAAATCTGGATGCATTTCTTTGACAGACTTTTCTTATTCAGCTTGGTTTTGTGAGTGTATTACTCCAAAATATGTAATCATCCAGGATTACTGAACTCTCTAGTTATAGAATGTGTCATTTGTCTTTAATCCAGGAGGTAGATGGAACTTTTATTTGAAAATAAGCATGGACTATTGACTTAGGCTATGACGCCTGTTCATCTAATGTGGTGGTTGGTTATAAGTTTCTAATCTCCAAAAGACGGAGCTTAAAGAGGAATTATGATAGAATGATATGAGCTGGCAAAGCCTGCTCTGAATTTGCCGTGATGTCTTTGCTTGGGATTACTCGGCTATCATTTGGTGGTTACTTACAGTAAATGAACATAGAAACATTTGAGTATTAAGAGTTGTTAGCATGTCATTCGTGAGGAGTGACAATGATTAGTGATCTTACTGTTGTGTTCACTTGGCACTGGAATGGTACTCTGGTATATACCTTTTCCATTCCAGCCCACTTGCGATTCCGTGTCAAGGGCTGGCATTGTGAGCAGATATTTTTAGATACTCGTTTTTGTTTGAGTTCCACTTCCATCAGCTAAGCTCACAAGTCCACAAAGGTCATTCACCTTTTCGTTTCTAACAGAAATTAATTATTGTTATCAAATTCCGGAAAATACGATGTATGGTGTGATATTTCTATAACAAGATTGACTATTCTATGATATATATTTATGTTTGTAGTTGATTTAGTGTAAAAGTTATACCAAGAACAAAATACACAACATTTGTCTAGATTGTGCAATCCCACCGGTTACAACTTACTAGATTTTCTTGTGTGCTAGTGATACTCATAATCTTATGGGCTTTAATATACCAAAAGTAATTAACGTTCAAAGTCGTTTTCTTTCCATCAATCGAAAGGAAAGGTGATTTTTCTGTCACCTAAAAGATAATGCATGCCATAACCTGCCAGCAAAATGAGGTAGGGCCCAATAGCAGCAGGACGTTCATTTGCCTGTCGTTTCTCATCTGATCCCTCTCATAAAACGACAGAGACCCACTCGTAACTCAAATATCGGGACATATTCGGCGGTGCAGAATTGTCCCCATGCTTTCGTCCACCAATGCACACGTGGCACTTGACCCCACCCACCGCTCCTCACTTCGCTTCTCACTTCTCTCCTCTTCTTCCCTCTATTAATAATACCTCTCACTATAACCACTGCTGCCTCTCAATTCTCTCTCAGGTATATCTCCCTCTCTCTCTACAATCTAGATCTGCCAATACCCTATCGTCTTTTTAAATATTCAAGATCAAGTACACTTACTTCTAGAAGAAGTAAGAACACACCACATCCTTTCTCTCTCCTTCTCTAGAAGAAAAGCGAAATACAATGGTGTACTACACTCTCTCGGGCGTTAGATTTCCGTGTGCTCCTTCAGCATACAAGTCTCTATCGACCTTCCATGGTGCTCGTCGCAGTGCGGGACTCTCGTTGTTCCTCAAGAAGCAGCCTTTTTCTTGTACCTCCTATTTCTCCGTCGTCATCTCTCCGTGTTGCTATTTTTAGCTCGTCTTTTTTTCTTTTTCTTTTACGTTTGGACACTTCATGGGTGGTAACTGTCGTTAGAGTCATTATTGATTGGCTTTGGTTTGGGAAATGTGTGTGCGTTGTGGTAACCGAAGATGAAAAGTTTCTGGATTTTCAGACCTTTGATCAGATAGGTGGTACCTTGGTGCAATATTTTTTTCACTATATAAAGTGATTATTAATCAAGTATTTCTCCTGTTTTAATAGTACTCCTCGCTGTATGTGCTGGGTGATTTCTTTCTTTTGTAAATAATCTTTATACCATGCATGTACAACTAAATTAGAGCTTGCTTGTAGGGAAGATCTTTACTGGAAAATCAGCTTATGATTCCGACTCCTCAAATCTTACTGTCACTACTTCTGAGAAAGTGCTTGTTCCCGGTGGCGAGGCTGTTGACACCTCTCCGTGTACAGATCAGTCAGAGTCTCCTGGCACAGCTTCAGAACAAACTCAGGTTTGTGATACTTGTGCACATTTAGAATCACACATTTCTTATTGTTGATTCATTGTCAAGGTATATATGCCCTGCGCTAAATGCTATTTATAAAATCAGAAATTGTTGTTTGTTGTTGGAAACAGAAGGTTGAGAAGCTCTTTACGTGACTTTTTAAACCAAAGACAAGAAGGGCCCGTTTGGTTGAGTTTTTATCAGTAGAGCTTTTTTTAGTAGAGCTTTTCTGAGAAGAGCTTTTTTAAAAAGCCAGTTGATTGTTTGGCTGTCAATTAAAAAAACAGCTTTTTTAAAAGAACTTCATACAGTAGACTGTTTGACAACATAAAAATAAAAAGCATTTTTATTAATTTTAACTATATTTTATTTTATAATAAAATTATTTATGCTAAATAATTTTTAAAGTATACTAACAATA
>JAOSBL010000004.1:24685773-24696125 GCA_027568915.1 Erythroxylum roraimae
AGGGGTTATAGTTAGCCTAAGGATTTGGATAGGCTAGCCTATTGAGCGATTTTGCATCAGCTAGGCATTTAGCTAGTTGATGTGTCAAACACTAAACTATTAGCCAACCAAAGGGTTCC
This sequence comes from Erythroxylum roraimae, assembly GCA_027568915.1. Taxonomy (NCBI): domain Eukaryota; kingdom Viridiplantae; phylum Streptophyta; class Magnoliopsida; order Malpighiales; family Erythroxylaceae; genus Erythroxylum; species Erythroxylum roraimae. The sequence continues at coordinate 24,685,893 of JAOSBL010000004.1, forward strand.
ACCAGCTATTGGAACTTAATATTTGTTTTGGATAGATTAGATGTAATCGATTTACAAGTGTAAAGTCTAACAAATGATGACACATAGTTATAATTCTAGAAATGGAGAGTGACTAATATAATAGTCTAATATAAATCTAATAGCAAAAAACAAAGCTTACGTGACATCAGTGGCCATTTACAATCATTTTTCAACTCCAACTCGTAGTTCTTAATGACTCTACTATTTTAAGGAAAAAATGTCTAAAATGTAGTTTTTTAAAAAAGTTGCCATTAATGTTAGTATCTGAGATTGATGACATTGAAACTATTAAAAACTAGTGACAAAACAAGTCATATTGGATATGGGATAATTAAGCTCGAACTGATGATGACTTCTACCACGTCAAGGTGACACTTTACTGCTGTGTTATATCCTTTTCCTTGTTCTCCAGCGAGAAGTAGAACTTATTAATCCTAAGGTAGAGGATCAAAAATCTCAATGCCATTATTCTTGAACAACTTACAGTTGGGTCTTCTTTTTGCAATTTTACGAATACAATATGAAAAAATTGATTCAATTATCAACTGTTCTTATCAAAAATGGGATTGACTACGGATTCAAGCCATAACATATGGTTTCATAAAAGCATATGATTTTCTTGATCCAAATAAAATAGGTTTTACATGAAGAACATTTGGCTCAACACGTTCTATTCAATATAGATAGGAGAAGACTTCGACTCATTATTCTTTAAAAAAAGACAATAGAGACATTAGAACCAAATCAAGATGATACGGATAAACCCCTTCTTCTTGCACCAAAGATTTACCATTTATGAAAGAACTGAATTTACATCTCATTTCCAGTTATTTTCAAGAGTTCTTATGTGTTACAACTCATTTTTATTTATATTCAAGAGTTATTATGTATTTTCACACTCCATTGGGAACCTAAAAGATGGATGAAGTCCTTTTTTAGGAAAATATACAAGATTTGCCACTATAAAACTAAAAAAGCCTAATGTCAACTCACCATTAACTATTTATTTATTAACTACTTCATTTATGAATTACAAATTTCATATTAATAGAAATAATTACATGTCTATCATATTGAGACAAAATTTATAACTTATTATTCTCTTGCCTAGCAGGCAAAAGTTGACCTACATGGAAAGGATGACTCATTCAGTTCGACATGAGAGCCCAACTACATCACATTTTATAATCTATATTGGCTATTCGAAAGAGGTTGACCTTCTTGCTTCTCTAATGGTACAATCATCTTCTCACTAAGCCCCTTTCTCCTCAGTCCAAAAAGACAAAATGTAGGACTAGTATCAACAGTTCATCACAAAGAAAGGACTTATTGAGTTAGGATCACTAACTAATAATAAAAGAACAAAAAATATAATCAATAAAAAAGAACTATCTTTTTTGTATATTTTTCCTGATTCTGTTGCTACCGTGTGCTTTACGCAATCGATTATATTAGATAGATATCCCTTCAACACAACATAGTTCATTGTAAGGATCTCAGAGACCCACCCAAGCACAAAAGCCATGATCTTTAAAAAATGAATTTCTATTTGAAGAGTACAAAACTATATGGATAAGCACACATTAACCCGTCAATTTGGAATCCAATTCAAGATTTTCCTTACGAGGTATCGAGAAAGAATCAAAATGTAATAATATTGATTTATACATATATAAAACAAGAGGTTCTCTATTGGTTCAAACGTTGACCCTATGAGACAGTGGTAGCAAAATAGGAAAAAATTGATGATTTCACATAATACGTTTTTTAATCAAAAAATCAATATAATTTTTTTGTACCATTCGTTTAATGAGAAAATGAGTTTGAGTTTGAATTTACATGATCAAACCAAACCTATGAGACTTAAGTGATGATGAAAGGGAATAAGAAAAAGAGTATATAATAATAATAATAATAATAATAATAATAATAAATAAATAAATAAATAAATAAATAAATAAATGAAGTAGAAGATCTTATATTCCAAATGAACAAGTTTAAACTTGGAAAAAATATCTTTATGATCTTGAAGAATGAGGGATAAAGGAATTGATTGAAAAAGATTATATGTTCTTATTGTAATTAATAAGAAAGTTATATGACTTGACTTACAAATGTTTGGTAAAAAAAAAACCTTCTCCTTTTAGAATAATGAAAAAAAGAAAGTTGTTCATTTGGAATATGAATATATGACTAAATTTGTTCTAATTACTCTTCGAGACCTAATGAAGAAAAAAGCTTCTCGAAAGAGACAAATCTCATCTCATTACTCACCTACGTCAATTAGCATCCTTAAATTGCGGTTCTTTATCACACATAGCTTATTAGTATATGTGACTATACAACTTGAATCTTCCATCAAACGAGCATTTGAGAAAACATTACAGTTAAGTAATGGGACAAACAAAACATGATTCAAAACCAATCCATGTCCAAAATTAATGATTCCCTCTTGGACAGCTTCTGTTGATTGCCCATTAGGCAACCCTATTGAAGTCACTGCTATGTCACTCAAATTCATGAGAAGAGCTTTGTTTCTGGTCATGTGTTAAAGACACGCCAGTATCTAACATCCAATTACGAGTCAAGTATTTCTTACTGCTTAGCTTCTTCGTTGTCGCAGGCCCTTTTATGTTTTTGTATCATTGCAATAAGCGTTGCCCAATCTTCACCCGAAAAAGGAAATCCCCTTCGGTCAGCATCGGTCAAGACGATTTCTCCTTGTGTTGAGGTACTGCTAGAACTCACTTATGTAGCGTTTGATATAGCTGCAATTTCCCGACACTTCCACAATTCCACAGCTTTGACAGTAGCATTCCTGCCTCGTCTTCCCAAAGTCCACTTCGGATATCCAACGACTAGATAGCAATCATTCACCCCATGTCTCGTCTTTTTGGAGTTTAAACATATCACTTTCTCACTCCCAACATGTTTCTTCACTCGAGTCGTGGCTTAAACAACAAAGCCATAGCTTCTGATCTTTCTTCTCATGCCCGGACCACTTGTTTGTGATGTTCCTATTGAATTATCATAGAATACACACAGTTCATGGAAGGTAAAGGGTCTACGCTGAGAAGATTGGAAAGAATTATTCCATAAACTACCCCGCCGAGACCCATTAGAAATTCGTGAATTCTAGACATCTCCTCAGCCAGAAATTCCTTCTCCAATTCTCATGCGCCCTTGTCGCATTTGCACATCAAAATCTTGTTACAGCCAACAAGTTCTTCCCACGTGACCTTCAACTTCCCGCAGTATGCTACTACACTCTGTCCCTGCAGCTACAGCCACTAATTTGCTTTTTTAACTGATGAGTACGCATTGTGTTTCCCACATAGAAGCTTTCCTTCAAGTCATCCCAAAGATCCTCCACATCTTCCATATAGGATATCATAGATTGAATCGACGGGTTAATGATAATCATTATCCATCTTGCCGTTTTAGGGTTGACCATGATCCAATCTTCGAGATCGGCAAAATCATTCACAGGTCTCTTCACAACCCCTTAGGTGAAGGAGTAATCTGAGTAGCTTCACAAATATTCAGATGTTTCAAGTCCAGCTAGCATGTTTGAAGATTTGTTCTCAGGATGATAGACAGACAGTAATCTAAAGAACGCTGAAGACAAGTAAGCCTTGTTCTTTGAATAGTTTCATTTATTTCAGCAAGTAGGCTAAGAATAACAATAAGAATACCTTGAATTTCCAATTCCACCACCACTTTTTGAGATTTTCCATGTTACCTTCCAATAAATTCCTTATAACCAAAGCTTATCTTGATCTATAACTTTATGATGTAACAACATAAGAAATTCGTTCTTCTCTCCAATCTCATCCTACACATGTTTCATTCGATATGGACAATTACCGCTGACTGAATCCCTTTATAAGAACAAACTTTAAAGAAGCTAAAATTGGGCTTTCTATCCTGACTTTTTTCATTATACTAGGAGAAAAGCAATTTAAGTAGCCCAATGGGACAAAGCTAGCAATTTTTTTTAACAAAATGGCCTTTGTTGATAGCATATCTCTGTTATAAATTAAAAAAAAAAACTTCAACCAATTTTCTCTCTACAACCCAGTCTGTGACGGTATCTTAACAACTGAAGTCAAAACAAGTAATCCCTAGTCCCGGCAAAACTCTGCACCCAATTCAATTCAGGTGTTCATAGCAAGTATAAGTTATCATATAAAGAGAACAACAAATCTCCTGACTTTGAATATTCCTAAGCACGATAAATCATCATATGTATTACAACACATGACATGATAATGAGCCTCAATTTCTCTGCATAACTGCCACAAAGTTGGGTTTTGTTTGATGTTGCGTCCACACATATGTCAACGCATACTTCGCATTATAAAATTTAGTAATACTCTATCTAGACAATTTAATATAATATGAGAATAAAAAATATCTAATTTCTTTACATGTCATTGTTACACGGGGCTTTGATTTCTGGAAGAAAGCAAATTTTGCAAGTACCATACTCTAGTCAAGGGCAGACATTTGCAATGGTCCAATTTTTGCTCATGTCGAAGGCAGAGTACCAGAATTGGGGTTTTAGTATTCACATGTGCATCTTTTCAAACTAACAGAAATTGTAAAGAAGGCTCACCTACTTGTATCCTCTTATCCAAACAGGCACAGAGTAAATTAGGATCCCCAGAACAAATGAGAGGATAATGGTTGTCAGGGCATACACATAGGCCCTCCAACTTCTTGTACTTTCCTCCATTGCGTAGTATTCGGCCATGAATGTTGAAACTGTACTTAAACAACCCAAAAATCCCAACTGTATGCCGGCTGAAATAATTTTCCAAGACTTCGTATGCACCTGCATATTCATCACCTCCTCAATGACTCATAAATGCACACTCATATAACCCGGTATTTAATAGGCAGTTAAGGGTTAAAATTTCAGAAAGTTAAAAGGACGGGGCCCTATTGATTTAGTGGGTTTTAGGAGAGAAAAATAGGAGTAACTTACAGCTTTTCTCAAAGTAGAGATTGCTGCCATGATGGCAGCAGCAGAGACATTGGCAGCTAGAGTACCAAATGGTAACCATTTGAAATGTCCCGTCTTTCCCAGCCCACGTCCGTTGAGTCGTGCTAAGAACCACCTAATCCAGACCCCTGGAGCTGCAACTATGCATGCGACCCATAGTTGGGCGCCACTGGCATTAGTGTTATAGTCCTCTTTAAGCTGTGTGCCACTCACACTCAATAACAGAGCCAGTATCAGCAACAACACCACCATAACTAGTAAGTGACGCTTCCAGCTGTCCACCCTCCAGGTGTTGTAGTTTCTATTTTTATTTAGCTTTTCGAGAATTAACCTGAAACACTTCGCAGTTTCAACACCAAATTTGATGGAGTAGGCTGCCAAGAACAATCCTGCTAAAATGAAACAAAAATTGGCCAGATGAATGACACCTACTGATAAACAGCTCTTGCTCCATAGTACAAACATATCATGCAAAGTGCCACGTTACCTATCAAAATTCCAACCACAGAAAATACCCACTGACCATTAACACTGAGATCAAGCATTTTCTGATTCCAGCCACTGAATGTTGTGAGACTTCCCAAATAACCCGTCGTTAACCCAATGGCCAGATGTGTAGACACATAGGATATATCTCCTTTGAAAACGAAACCCCACCATCCCATTAAGAATGAGCCGACCTAATAGAATAGGCAAAAACAATCCATTAAGGAAAACAAACAACAAAATTTTGATCAAGGAACAAAAGAGAATATTTTTGTTTCTTTTAAGAAATCCAGAGTAGTTGATAGTAAGAAAAGTCCAGTTTCATCTAACACTCTCAGAATATATTTTAACATCTTAGTCCCCTCCGGCACCCAAGGTCGCGGAGGTCTTGAATTTTGGAGAGACAAGTTGCTTACAGAGTCTTTAAATTACAAAGAATGAAGAATCAAACTCTTAACTTCGAAGCATTCAAAGAATTGGAGTTAACAATTGAGGGTACATAACTCCACTCTAGCCGATAAATATATTAATAATTAAATCAGTACAAGACTCTTGAAAATCCTAATATCTTGCACCTACAAAATGAAAAATTAATGGGATATGTGAACTGACCCATAAAATTATTTTGTACATCTTTTTCGTAAGGAAATTATTTTTGTCTTGAAGAAAACAATTTGCATATGAAAACAGTTGTCTTTGCTATTTTGTGTCTTGCTGGCTTGGCCAAATGAAAGCCTTATAATACATAAAGAAACTAGAATGAAAGCACTAACCATATGAAAATCATGTGAAAAGCTCCACTAGTTGCATTCTTAACAGAATTAATTCATGCATATCTTCAGCACAAAATAAGTTCCTTCGCCCTTTACAATCAAGTATGATGGTGCTTGAACAGGAGAAATATGCATGCCAAACTCATGTGATAATGTTACTTGGGAATATACATTGCAAAAGAGTAAATTTGTGTGAAAGAACAAGGGCATCGCTTATGTTTTTGTAGAAGAAGAGAGAGAGAGAGAGAGATACCATGTTAGAAGGAAGATCAAGGTATAATGGGGAGTGATCACTTGTAACACCAGCAATCCCAGGGCCAAAAAGTTTTTGTAGCAAGTACCTTGTCAGAACCTGCAACATGATGTTTCAAACATTAGTTTACGCAGAATAGTGGAAGAAGCGAAACAGCGTCTTCCATCATCAAAAAGTGAACTGAAGAGGAAATAATAAAAGTTGGGAAAGAAGAGTGTAAAAGGGATTTTGTCAACCAATAACCGAAAATTAATTTACGCATGAACCAATGAGTCTCTCCTAACACTGTATGATGCTAGCCTGTTAATTGCAAAAACACACCACGCAATAAATAACAGTATATCTGTCCTACTGTTCCTTCGTTAACTTTTTTCAACTGAAATTTCCCCTTTTTCTACTCTCAACTTATTTTTGGGATACCAAGCACCTAAACAATTATGGTAACTAAGGGTAAAGAGTTCTCCGAACCTGTAACACGAAGGAAGACAGATTCTTTAATTTGGCTAAAATGTCAAGTAATTTCATGAGCTCATTTTGACTAAACTTCCATACTATTGACATCAACAATCATCAAGTAACCAAGAACTAGAAGCAGTGGTACTTACAAGTTGTTAACATATTCGTGAATATAATATTATGTGATGACTAAATTTTTCAGACGTCAGTATTGTCAATGACAATTTAGACACTTACAAGACGCTACCATAAAACTATTATCAAGGTTATATGAGGAAAACAGTATACAGATAATGCACTTACAAAATCAAAGAAGGTGTGCCAAGATTCCAGAAAAAATTTATGGGTATAACGTTTAAGACTCATTGTATATAAAACGTGACAAATATTACCCCAAGAATTCCAAAAACAGCTAGATAGACAAGAGATGTGACATAATCTGCAAATGGTGACAATGTCAGAGCTATTTCCCTCTCCTGAACATAGAAGTAAGAAAAAAATAAGTTTTACCCATATAATGAATAACTCAAAAAAAAAAAAAAGCAAAAGAATACCACGTTATCAAAAAAGACAACATTAAAAACAAATATTCTAAAGCTCACTTGGACATTTTTCTTAGAGTCGACCATTGCTTCAGTAGATAAAGGAGATATAATTTCTTCTGGCTTGGCTGACACTTGAGAACCTGAATGCAGAGCTGCTGCTGAAGCATTAGCTGTGAGCCCATTTGAATGAGACAAATTGCTTGATGATGGAGCCAAAAAAGCCCCGTTCTCTACTGAATTATCAAAGGAAAGTCTAATGTTGCTACCATCACTGTGAAGGCTACCGCATAAAGCCCTATCACCAATATCACCTGCCTCTGAAACAATTTCACTTTCTTTTTCATCACTTTGGAAGGAAAAACGTTGTGAAAAGTTCAGAGAATGTCCGCCACTGCTAGCCCTACCAAAAGAACCACTTGGCCTTCGTTTAGACTCATGACTATCATGTTCCATGACTGTGACTGACTGCGACTGCAACTATGGACTTGCAAAGAGTTTACTTTCTTCTAGTATAACTGCAAAAGTAGAAAATCAAAATACACATTTTTATGCTAAACATCAAAGAGAAGAGGACTGATGCAAATGCTGATGAAAGGGTTGTTTCTTAAAATAATGGTGAATCATCTACCAAATCCAGTTGGCATTAGTCCATAAATTGATTAATCTTTTCGCATGACATAAATAATAGAAGCGATAAAGACCATAATCATCTTACTAGATTTTAAATAGAATGATTCGGGTGAGGTGTCAGAAACCAAGTTTCAGAAACAATCATACATTCCAGTATAAACTGTAAATTAATTACAGAACGTAGAAAATGAACTTTGACCCAAGATTTACTCCTTAAGATTGAATCTATGACGAAAAATCCAACATTAAGAAAAAGAGAATAAGTTTAAACATACAATAATCAAATCATGTAATAATAGTTAAAGAATCTTTAAAAGCAACATCTCTAACCTCTATTCTTCTGGTGCACGAATTCTATTTCACCTGTCGGTTCTTCGTATAATCCTTAAAATTGAATCTATGATGACAAATCCAACATTAAGAAAAAGAGAATAAATTTAACCATAAAATAATCAAATCATGTGAAAATAATCAAAGAATCTTTAAAAGCTACATCTCTAACCCTAACTAGGATTTGTAGCTACTAAACATAATGCAAACAAAATACAAACAATTAAATCTCAACATAGAAGAAAAAATAGAAGGTAAGAATAAGATAAGATGTCACAGGCTCCTCCAACTTCTCCATTTTTAGACATCTTCAAGTTAGAATTAGCTTCACATGTCTTCTACAAAGTTGGTTTTCTAGTTTTTTATCTTCGAAATGGCTCTAATATCTCCTAGATTGGAAAACTATGTAGAAAGTTGTACTAAATCAACTGTTATTTCTTCATATTAATCACCCACAAGACAATAAATTAAACATTAAAAACATAATATAGTCAATATAAAATAAGTTATACACGTACCAAATACTAAGTAAACTAACCCAAAATAATATGTAAAGTATAGACCTATCGCACTTAATATCCATTCTTTAACTTCTATAAGTCTCCATCAATTAGCTAGTGGTTCACTAGTTTGCAAATCAATGAGTCAATAATCTAATTAGTGCCACACTGGAAATCGGGGTAGGCTAGTTGAATCCATAAATAAACCAACTTTTAAGAAAAGTTTGAACATCAATTTCCAATAATTTTTCCTAAAGAATTATAACACTCCATTATGAAGACGTGATTCACAATAGTTTCAAAAATTTCCCGAAGTTTGAAAATCATGTGATTTTCTTTAAATTTCAAAACAAATATTCTCTTTATTAGAAAATGATTTATATATTATGCCTTGCATATAAATGAGCATATAATTATTGATCTACTAATTCATTTAATGAACAAGATAAGGTGTCAATGATTGTTACATATGGAATGACTATTATTTCTTATTCTTGGTCTACTCGACTTAATCTTCTTGAATTGTATCTGAAACTCTAATTTATTCATTTAATCCTCTAATCACTTTTTCCTTTTATTGAACTTGATATTTGACCTTTCGTTTGAATATTTAGCAAATTAACTTCCAGTGATAATATATTTATTATCATTAAAACTATGGGTTAGAATCTTATTTGATCCAACAATCTCTTCTTTTTTTATTATGACACAATATTTAGTGATATTAAGAAAGATAAATGACAATAACAAGACTCCCACTATGTCAAACTAACATATAATGCATACGCCTTGTGAGTCCATACATCATTAATTTGTAAAGATTTAAGTTAAGGAAAAAGTGATTAGAGGATTAAATGAATAAATTAGAGTTTCAGATACAATTCAAGAAGATTTCAGTCGAGTAGACCAAGAATAAGAAATAATAGTCATTCCATATGTAACAATCATTGATACCTTATCTTTTTCAACTAATCTCCTAGTAGGATTTACTAACAACCACTATTTACAAAAGGCAAATTCTTTTTATATGCTTCAAACAACCACAAAAATGACATCCTTATTAGGGCTTAATTCAAAATCTAGAATTTCTCATCCCTTTTTGATGTGGAACTAGATTAGAAGCCTACTAAGAACTATTCCTTGTTCATAATTCTAATATCTTGCACTTATACAATGAAAAATTAATGCGATATGTGAACTGACCCATGAAATTATTTTGTATATCTTTATC
>JAOSBL010000004.1:24772862-24787212 GCA_027568915.1 Erythroxylum roraimae
CGTCTGATTCACTTCAATAAAGTATGAAATTTTTGGACATTAGAGTTGAGAGATATGATATTTAGAAGTCTATGATGTTACATGGGATAGGCATTCAGAACAGTTTCATTGATTTGAAATTTTGACCCTTATAGAAGCAAAATTTGTTTTTGAGGTCTTCATAAAAGTTATAGATCTAGAAGTCTTATTCAAAACGGTCTTATTCAAAACAGGCTACTTTATAGCCTGGGATATCGGTAATAAAAATGTGAACTTAGATGACTAAATATATAGGCTTAATGTCTACTTGATCACTTATTAATATGCATGTTCAGATTTTGTTTATATTATGTTTGTAGTGTTAAAAGTTTCTATTCTAATTAATTAGTTCTAGTTTCCGATTGAACCCCCTTCTCATCTTTATGTGTGTGTGGTAAGGTTTTTAGTCTACTATGCTTTCCTATTAGATAAGGCCACAAGTTGAAGGATTTTAGCGACTAAGCTTTGCAAAATTAATTGGAGAACATTTTGATTGAAATCAGTAATTGAATCTAGACTTTTGGAGGATATGTAGTAAAATGATTAACGAGAAAACTTTCAGCCCCTACCTATTTCGTTTCTGTTGTGTTTAAATATTTAGATGTTATTTTTCCACATCTCATTATATATTTGTTGATTTTATAAGTCTCAAGGGTTAAAAGTTGAAGGCCTAAAACATCTTTTAAAAGAAAAAATACCAAAACTACTCAATCTAATTTATTACGCAAATGGTGTTTTACTCAATCTAATTTATGACGCAAATGGTTTTCTAGCACATATTTTGTGTAAATTACTTGATAATGATTAATCTATGCCATAGAACTAGTCTATGATTTATCTCCACTCTTTTTTTTTCATGTAAGGAATATAGTTTTAAAATTTAGGTTTAAAGGAGGACCAGTTAGAAATAGTCACGTTAAGATCACATTACATGAAATTTCTACGCTACACATCCATTATTAATCTATGTATTTCATATATGCTAATATACGTTAATTTTGATGGGTTACTCAATGTAGAAAATCACTTTGATCCCTTGTTGGTATATATGATGGACCAGATTGTTTTAGATGTCTTTAATGATGATAACATACTTACCCGCATAAAGATTTTGGCATAATATACAATTATTAAGTTTTCATATACAGATAACCTAAGTGGAAGATTGTTGGAATAAATTCTAATTAATATGTGGGCTTGTATGGATATTATAAGAATATTGTATATTATGGGCTATCAATAAGGTTGAGCCCAATTAAGTGATTTAATTAAATTTTGGGCTTAAATCATCTATCAGGGTATGAGCCATTTTTATACACATAGAGAGGAGGATAATCATTTCTAATTTAATGATGGACCGAACTAGAAATTGTAAATCTATTAAGTTTAGGCTTTTACCTCTACTAAATATAGTTATGATCTCCAAATTAAAAGGCCATATTATTAGGTTTCTCTTAGTATTCTAATCACAAAATAGAAACCAACATAACAATTTGAAAGATCATAATCTGAATTTTCAATTCAACGATTTACGAGAGGTTTAATACAAGAAACCTATCTCTTGTGAGTTTTTAGCACGGGGCATCTTGTAATATGACAATGAAAATTGTACTTGTTAATTTTACGGTTTTTTCTTTTTCAATAACAAGCCTTTCGTAACTGTTGTGCAATTGAGATGCATACGAAAAGCAAACTGATAAAAGTAGACATAATGCAGGTAGTGTTTTGTTTGCATCCATGATAAAAGACCACAAAATTTAGTGAGATAATAAGAAATCTTTAATACAATTCATTCTATCTTCGAATGCAATTAGAAAAACGTGGACGTTTAACATGTTTTTTTGTTTTTCCTTATTGGTTTATGCTAATTGGTATCTTGACCTTGGAAAATTGAATTCCACGGAAGCCTCTGGTTCAAAACAAAATTCAAGCTAATATGCTTTTATGTTAAGAAGATAATCTCCTCCACATAGTCGTATAGAATCAGAATTTTCCCCCCGGACTCAATAATACGGTCGCAATTTGATACCACGTAAATGTGCCATCCATTTATCACGGGAGCAGATATTTATCGAGACTCGCCATTTCTATTAATACAAACTCTTATATGAAAGAATAACGTTCACTCACATAAGCTAGACACCATTTGCTCAACTTATAGCCCACGATTTATACCACACTTTTCCCTGAGCCGCAGTTTCGCCAATTCAAGGTCCAAATTTCAAAGTGATCAATTATTTAAATGGAAAGATAAGCATAATTTCATATAGATCATAGGATCTAGAAATCATGGAACTCACAAATATTTATTAACATTCAAAATTCTCATATAAAGATAAAGCTTTCGATATTAATATTTCTCCATTGCTCAGTAATGCAAAAACGATTCACAATAAGTTCCTTACCTAATTTGTCTATGTCTTTCAACTTTCTATCTCGTTTTTCGAACATAATGGTATTTTGCAAGAAAACAAAATTTATTAAACAGAGACAAAATCGTAATGTGCTTAAAAAACTAACAACCATTAGTCAGTTTTAAAACTCTCCGTCGTAATGGGCCAAAAGCCAGAAAGTTTGTTTATTAAATTATTATTTATTAACTCCCCTAACTACGTTTTTAATACATGGGTCACTTAAAAGGACTTATTTTTAACATTCTTCCGCTTGACTCATAATGTGACTTTATGCAGTCTATTGGATCAATAATTTTAACAATCATAATGTATAATAATCATTATTCATATACACCGATGTCATCAGTAATCATAATCAAGTATAAGATTAATAAAGGTCGTAGTGGTCATACATTATTAATTCAACTTACTCCCCTCTATATACTACTATATTAGCCCTTTTGCTTAATCATGATTATAAATGAGAAGTACATAACGACATTTACTATTCAATTATGTTTTCAACAACAAACATTGCAATCAAATACAAAAACAAGAAAATAAAAATTCATAAATAATACATTCATTAATGCACAAAGAGTGTCAAATATATAATAAGAGCCAATACATTAGTAATGTCTAATAATTATTACCACATATAATGCCCATATTCTTTTGGGCGATAACCGGTTTGTCAAAGGGTCAACTAATATAAGATTGGTGCCAATATGCTCTATTGTCACCTTAAGTTCTTGAACCTCCTCCTTAACGACGAAATATTTCAATTCATGTTTTTAGCACATTTGGAATACTTATCATCCTTATAGAAGAAAATTGTTGCAAAAGTATCACAGTAAATATTCAACAACTTGACTATACTGTCGACAATCCAAAGCCTGAAATAAAGTTCCACAGTCGTTTACCCTGAATCATGGCCTCAAAGCATACTACAAACTCAGCCTTTATAGTGGATGCAACAATTACAGACTGCTTCACACTCTTTCATTAGATGGCTCCTCTAACTAATAGATAAACATAGCCAAAAGTAGATTTTTCTTATATCTACACAACTAACAAAGCCTATATCTAGGTATCAAACCACTTTAAGGTGATCAAACCGCATAAAAGTAAGCATGTGTTCTTCAGTTTCTTGTAAATATCTAAAAACTTTCTTTGCAGCTTTCCAATGATCTATAATAAGATTATTTTATTATTTCCCTAACATCCCCATTACAATACTTATGTCTTGTCTCGTACATATCTGAGCATACATTAGGCTCCCAACTATATATATGTATGGAATTGATTCTATTTTGCTTTCATTCTAAGTCAATTTTCAAACAATCCATAAGGCTAAACTTGTTCCCTTTTTGAATTAGAATGGGTGATGTTGAGCAGTTATCTATTCTAAATATCTTCAACACTTTATTAATGTATGCTTTATGAAACAAAGCTAACAGTTCTTGTGATCTATCATAAAATATTTCTATTCATATCACAAATGTTGTCTCACTCATATCTTTCATTTCAAAATTACAAGAGAAAAGATGTCATCAACATACAAGAATTACTTAAATTAACCTTCAGATATATATACACCGATCAATTTTGTTTTCTTTAAATCCAAAGGAAATAGTAATATCATTAAACTTAAGATATCATTATCATTAAACATTAATATCTCGTTTTGTTACATATGTAGAAAAATCTTTTATATGATCTTGTGGTTTGAGTCATAAGGAATCCCTATAAGGTATTAGAAACATGAGTAGTACAACCAGAATCAATCCACCAAGTATTAAAAGGAAATTCAACAAGGTTTGTTTCAAAACATACATAAGCACTAGGTTTACCTTTCTTCTTAAACGATGTCTTACATTTAGAGCATTCCTTTTGAAAATGACTAACCTTTTTATAAGAATGGCATATGTATTCATCATGTTCCTTCTTGTGGATAAGAGAGGATTCCCCACTAACTTTCAAGGGTCCTTTCACTTTCTTCTCATGATTTTTCCCCCTTTCTTATTGGCTCTTTGATTCTCGACATAATTAATAGAGTGACTTCCTTAGTTCTTAAGTCTGGTCTTTTCTTAAACCAACATATTTTGTAACTTATGCCCATTCCATTTGTTCTTTACTATATTGTAGCTCATTGGAAAGGATTTAGATAGTAGAGTTTAAGATAAACTATATAGGGAAGCTTTCATGCACTTCCATTCCTAAAAACTTAAGTCTTGCTGTAATGTTTGTTAACTTAATGTCGTGTTTATGTATAACATGTGATGTATCAAACTTCATAGTGGTCAATGTACCTATAAGAGTCCCAACAAGAGACTTATCAATAGTATAGGATCGCTCTTCAGTTTCAGTTTTAGAAAGGGCAGATTTAATATTGTTAGGAATTGTCATCTTCATATACATCAGACTCAATTTGTTTAATCTTTCCCAGTTGTTAAAATAGATTTTATCCTCATTGATGCTCAAAACATTTAGAGCATCTGGTTTCTCAGTTTTGAGCACCAAATCCAAGTCAAAAACTCTAAGATAAAACTAGATTTATTCACTCCATTCAGAGAACTTTAGTCCGATGAACATCATAGCATATGGGAGATTCAAATATATGGCAATAGCTATTACAAGAATTAAAACTTAATATTAATACTTTGATTTATACAACAACATACTACACAGATATTAGAAAAAATGTTCACAAATTGTATATTAATGTTCACCTTTGGGTAATCCATTAACACACCATATAGCACATAATGATAGTCATAAATTACAAACTAATGTTTACGTTTAGGCAACTTATTAATATATCATACAACACATAATGATGTTAATATGTAAATAATTTGGTAATCATATATACACCATCTAGAAATATTTTCTATCTTTGGATATTTAAACATAATTAATTATGTACATGTATTACCTACATTCATTCTCATTAACTACAAAAATAAGGAAACCACCTTTGGATGATTTCAAAAATATTCTATAACAAGGAGTTTCAATTTACCTATAAAATTACAATTCATTAGCTTCAAATTATGAGTAATCAAAATTTAAACATAATATTTTGGATTAAAATTTTTTAAAAATATATAAACCACCAATGTTGGAATTTCACGTCACCTGGCGCGAATTGTAGCACTAGGATAGTAACATCATGGCCAGCGTCGAGATTTCCTAACGCCTAGTTCTAGCCACATCGCCAGTGCTGGGAAATTTTTCCTAGCAATTTTCAATTCTTTCTTTTTAATTCCATACATAGGCATCAATTCATGGTTCTTTCTTCACACATAATCATTAAAGCCATGAGAAATTAAATTTAAAGTTTTTTTAAAATTTTCATATTAGGATTAATAAGGTTATCTAAATCATGAGTCATCTACAGTAAAGGAGAACCTTGAATTTTTTGTAACTATGCTCTGGTACCATATTTAAGCATAATTTTCATAAACATCATAGGATATAGAAATCATGGAACTCACAAATATTCATTAATATTCATAATTCTATTCTTATAAGAAGATAAAGCTTTCGAATACTAACCTTTTTATATCGCTCAGTAATGCGAAAACGATTCATAATAAGCTTCTTACCTAATCTGTCTCTTTCCTTGAACTTTCACTTTTCGTACGTGATAGTATTTTGTGAGAAGACGAAAACTTAATAGGTAGAGACAAAACCCTAATACATTTAAAAAATTAACAACTATCAGCCAGTTTTAAAACTCTCCATCATAATGGGTCAAAAGTCCAAAAGCCTATTTATTAAATTATCAAATCCCCTAACTGCCTTTTTAATACATGGGTCATTTAAAGGATTTATTTCCAACAAGAGATAGCTCCTTAAAATATAAATACACAAAAATAATATGATGGATTTAGGTATGTCATGTAATTATGCCTTTAAAATGAGGTTGGGTGTGATAATTTACCTAAAAAGTATATATTGAAAAATAAAGCAATTGATCTAGTTAAATGGGACAACTGTACCTTCGATGTGAGGTAAATACTCTAGTGGAGTGAGGCAACTTACTTGAAAAACATATGTTCAAGAATGATACAACTAATATAAATAGGTGAAGCAATTATGCCTTCAAAGTGAGAAAATTGTCCCAATAAAATAAGCCAATTTACTTAAAAATACAAATACTCAATAATAGTAAGATAACACATTCAAAATATAAAAACGTAGAGATGAGAGAGAGAAAGTGATCCTTAAAAAATTATATTAAAGAAATAAAAAGTATTTTTATAAAAATAAAGGGCTTAATAACCGTGTAAGTGAGGATCAAGAATAAGGTTGATATTTCGATCTAATTCTGACCTGACTTGATTCAATCTAAAATTAGTAAACAAAATTTGAGTTGATTAAAATTTTATTTACTCATAAGCTAAATGAAAATGAATTGAGCCCAAATCTCGACCTATTGTCAATCTTAGTTATTAACTTCTATTTATAGTTATTCCTTCTTTAGTCTTCAAAAAAGTTACCAAGGCCTAAAGTAGGTAGTTCAATCCCATTAACACACTAATCTTAAATATAAAAACTAATCACTCCGCTAACCTCACTTCTTTAAGCAAAATATCATGATACCAATGGTAGGTCTAATTATTGCAAGAATATTATGCATGTGCATCTATAAGAATATTAATTGGTTTGCCTATCTTTGATATATGATGCCTTTTTTCTTTCCTAATTGAAGTAAACTAGCTTAATTATGCATAATTTCAGGTACTCTACCAATCTTGAAGTTGCTTGCATAATTCTTATGACTTATCTTCCGTATATGATGGCTGAGGTATGAAGTTGCTCTCATCGACATGGATAGGGACGGAGCCATGTATAGGGGAAGGGGGGCCATGGCCCCCCCTTTCAAATATTTTTTTAAAAATTACTTATATATAAGTGGCCCTCCTTTAAAAAAAATATAAGTGGCCCCCCCTTTAAAAAAAAATTCCTACCTTTAAAAATCTCGGCCCCCCCTTAAAGTTGAGTCTGGCTCCGTCCCTGGACATGAACAAACTTAGCTAGTTGTCTTAGTTACGTTGTAATTTTTTTTGTAATCTCAGCATTTATAATTTGTAAAATAGTCTCTATATTTATTATTTTGTATATAAGAATTATTAAGGCTGTAATTAAGATCTTATATATAAAGAATATTCTTTTTGTTGGTATAATTTAATGATATTTTACTTTTTATTTATAATACTTCAAATTATCAATTATTTTTGTATAATATTTTTGTATAATAAATTAACAACAGAAAATTTTAAATATTGTATAAAATAATATGGATTAAAATGTTACAAATAATTATAATTAACATGGTATAATATTTCGTTAAAATGAATATTAAAAATTTGACTAAATTTTACAAAACGTAGCTAAAAACGTTCGGCTACATTTCTATAAACATAGGTAAAAACATTTAGCTATGCTTTTTAAAACGTAACCAAAAACTTTTGCCAAAGTTTCCGAAAATGGAGCTATAAACGTAGGTAAAAACATTTAGTTATGTTTTTTAAAACGTAACTAAAAATTTTTGACAATGTTTCCAAAAATGGAGCCAATAATTTTTCACTACGAAAACTAAGCATAGCTAAAAGATATTGGCATTTTGAAATGTCACTAATAATTTTTCGCTACAAAAATAAAGCATAGGAAATAACTATTAGCGACGATTAGCGAAAAAAATTGCCTATATTTTTTAGCTATGGTGATTTGGCAAAGCTTTTGGCGACGAATATAAATCGTCGCTAATGACTTTTAGCGATGATTTTTGGACTTTTAGCGATGATTTTTTCGTAACTAAATATGGTTTTTGTTGTAGTAATACACTGATCAACGTTGTTTTCCTTAAATCCAAAGGAAACAATAATATGAATAAACTTAAGATACCATTATCAAGAAGTTTGTTTAAGTTCGTATGTTGACTTCTTCAGTTTACACACCATGTGTTCATTTTTGGCCTTTAGGAACTCCATTGGTTGGTCCATATAGACTTCTTCCTTTAAATCACCATTCAAAAAGGCAGTTTTTACATATATTTAATGTAACTCCAAATCATAACGAACCACCAACATCATAATAATCAATATTTTAAAAACCAGACCAGACATCGAACCAGTTAAACAAAAGGTTTAAAGGTTCAATCTGTATTAAACCGCTATAAAATAAGTATATAATAAAGAAGAATAAAAACTATAAGAATAAGTAAAAATATAGTATAAAATAAAATAATTTATTGAAATAAAAATATACTAATAATGCCTATTAATATATAATAACTAATAATATATCTAATAATTTAAACTAAGATTAAATCTAACATAAATTTTAAAATAAAAATAAAAAATTTATTGCTATATTATCATTTATTTAAAGACTCACAAAGTTGAAATAAGTTTTTAAAAAGCCAATAGGAATGACTCTAACTTTATTCTAACTTCTTTTTTATTGTCCTTTAAATATACTCTTTATAGTTTAAATATTATTTTTTAACACATTCTTAAATTATTTTAAGCAAATTTACTTATATACTAATTAATAATTTAATTTATTAAACAAATTCATGATAAAAATAATAATTAATTTTTAACAATAATAATTTAAAAAATTTCAATTAAAATATAAGGAGATAAATAAAGAACCTAAATGTTGACAAATATAATTTATTAGTGAGATTAAATAAATTTAGTATTTTTAAAGATAAAAATAGTTACTTATTTTTAAAATAATAATTTAAAACATAATTTTAATTAGAATAAAAAGAGATAAATAAATAATATAAATTTTAAAATTTATTATTTATTAATTAAATTGTGCGAAAAACTTAAAAAAGAAAAGAATTCATTAAAAATTCTCAACTTTCCTACATTGTAATAAAATGTCAAAACATTGACACAAACGACGATGAACATGGGTTGGTGTGCATGAGGGCAAAGGGATAAAGTTGTTGTTTCAAGTGGCTCCTATATTAAAAAATGGTGGGTCCCAAATTTTATAAAAGGTGGTTGGATGGGTTATTAACCAATTTTTAAAGAAAACTGGGTGGTTTTTAAGAAACTGGTTGGTTGATTACTTAACCGGTTGATTTTTGCTCAAAAAGGTTATAAATACAAACCAGACTGGAAACCAAGCCAATTTGTATTTATTCTGGTCAAACCGACCAATCCGGTCCAATTTTTAAATCATTGATAATAATTTGAGTGAATCCTTTTTAGAGATTGGCGAGAAAGCCTCCTTATAATCAATGTCATCTTTTTGAGTAAATCCTTTAGCAACTAGTCTAATATTGTAACATTGTAAGTTATCAAGAGAATCACGTTTGGTCGTAAAGACTCATTTATAACTAATTCTTCTATAACCTTCTAGCAATTCCACAAGACCCTAGACACCATTCTATTTTATATATTTAAACTAATTTTTCCTTACGTCTAACCACTTAACATAATTTTCATTATTTATGGCTTGTGAAAAGGTCACGAAGTCATTCTCAATTCCTAAGTCATTTTCTAAATTGTGCAGATATACCACATAATTATCATAAATAGTTGGCTTTCTTTCTTTTTGAGACATTTTTAATGTTATTTATTGTTGTTCTTTTATTACAAGTTCATTCACTTCATATTTAATTTCATTATAAACAATAGGTTCGTTAATTTGTTGCTTTTCATCACTATTAGGCAATTCGGTAATTTGCAGATAACTTGAGTAAGTCTGTAAGCCACTAAGAATTGCACAACTATTGGGGCTTCCACTTCAATTTCTTGAATATCCACTATATATGTTGTTTCACTCCTACTAGTCTACCACATTCAATGACTCTGACATTTCCAGTTTTCACACTTCTTATAGTATGGTTAGGACAATAAAATATATACTTTTTAGACTTCTCTAGATAAAATGAAATAAACGCTAACTGTTCTTCCATCCAATTTTTTTTCATGTGAATTATAATGTCTAATTTTTACCTAGCAACCTCAAACATACAGGTGTCTTAAATTAGATTTTCCTCCAGTCCACAATTTAAAAGGAGTTTTTAGAATTGCCTTATTAGGAACTCTATTCAATAAGTACATGGTAATTTTTGAAGCATATATTGTAGGTAAAGATGAATTACACATCGTACTCCTAACCATATCTAACAAAGTTCTATCACACCTTTCTAACCACTTTCATCATACTTACCATAATATTCACCGCCCCTATCAGGCTTAACTATTTTTACCTTTCTATCTAATTGCTTCTCAACCTCGTTAATTTAAACCTCTAAGGTATTTACAACCTTAGATTTATCATATAGCACATAGACATATCCATAACGTGAATAATCATCCATGATACAAATTTTTTTTTACTAAAAGTAGCCACATCAAATGGTCCACACATATCAGTGTAAATTATTTTAAGAAGCTAAATGCTTCTTGTGGATCATTTCTTTATTATTTTGAATGTTTTCCTTTAATATAATCGACATAAATGTTAAGATTAGTAAAATCCAACTTAAGAATTATGTTAGGATTAGTAAAATCCACCCTAAGAATTATTCATTATTTACTAATATTTAAAGTCGTTCTTTGGAAACATGTATCAAATGTTTATACCATAAGCAAGCAAATCTATCATTAATCAAACTACGTTTGATACCAATATTGAGATATAAAGTTAATAAATTTTAAGCATAAACAACTTCAAAGTTTGATTTATATAAACATCACACAGTACACCACTATAAATCATGTGATTATGTCTGTACAAACTGAAACTACCACTATCAAATTCAAATAAGCACCCAAATCTATAAGTTTGGATAAAGAAACTAAATTCCTAGATATACTAGGCATATAAGAATTTTCACATAAGTACAAATGATATCCAATATCTAGGATTAAGTGATAAGTCCCAACAGCTTCTATTTGAACTCTCGTTTCATTGCCCATATAGACAAATCTTTCATTTGATCTTGTGGTTTGAATCATAAGGAATCCCTATAAGGTATTGAAAATATGAGTAGTACAACTAGAATCAATCCATTAAGTATTAAAAGTAACTTCAACAAAGATTGTTTCAAAACATACATAAGCACTAGGCTTACCTTTCTTCTCAAACCATGCCTTACATTATTGAAAATGCCCAACCATTTTTTGTATAGAAATTGATATAAGTTCTATAAATCTTCTCAAACCATGCCTTACATTCCTTCCTATAGATCTGAGAGGAATCCCCACTAACTTTCAGTGGCCCTTTCACTTTCTTCTCATGCTTCTTTCCACCTTTCTTACTAGCTCTTTGATTCTTGACGTAATTAATAGAGTGACTTCCTTGATTCTTGAGTCTAGTATCTACCTAAATCAATTGTTCTTTATTATAATATAGCTCATTGGAAAGGATTCAGATGGTAATGAGTTTAAGATGAACCGCATAAGGAAGCTTTCATCCACTTCCATTCCTAAGAACTTAAGTCCTGCTACAATGTTTGTTATGTAATATGCTCATGCATAACACGTGATCTATCAAACTTTATAGTGGTTAATGTACCCATAAGAGTCCAAAAAGAGACTTGTCAGTTGTCTGAGGTTACTCTTCCACAAAGTTAAGTAATTCTTTAGCATGTTAGTTTTGGCAAGAGCAAACTTAATATTGCCAGCAATTTCATCTTCATATAAATCAGACTCCTTGTTTTAATCTTTCCTAGTTGTTAAAATAGATTTTCTCCTCATTAATGCTCAAAACATTCAGAGCATTTGGTTTCTTAGTTTTGACTACTAAATCTAAGTCCAAAACTCCAAGATAGAACTAGATTTGTTCACTCCATTCAGAGAAGTTCAGTCCATTGAACATCATAATAGATGGGAGATTAAGATATATGGCAATAACTATTACAAGAATTTAAACTTAATATTAATACTTTGAGTCATACAATAACATGCTACACATATTTAGAAAAATTTTCATAAATTGTATATTAATGTTCACCTTTAGGCAATCCATTAACACAACATATAGCACATAATGATAGTCACAAATTGCATACTAATGTTTACCTTTAGGCGAATCTATTAATATATCATACAACACATAATGATGTTAATATGTACATAATTTGGTAATCGCATATACACCAACTAGAAATATTTTCTATCTTTGGATATTTAAACATAACTAATTGCGTATATATATTACCCACATTCATTCTTATTAACTGTAAAAATAAGCAAACCATCTTTGGACGATTTAGAAAATATTCTATAGCAACGAGTTTCAATTTACCTATAAAATTACAATTCATTATCATCAAATTATAAGTAATCAAAACATAATTTTTTGGATTAAAAATTTTGAAAATATATAAACCAGCGACATTAGAACTTCCCAGTGCATCTGGCGCATCATGGCCAGCATCGGAATTTCCCAACACCTAACGCTAGTCATGTCATCAACGCTAGGAAAATTTTCCTAGCAATTTTCGTTCTTTCTTTTTAATTGCATACATGGGCCTCAATTCATGGTTCTTTCTTCATACATAATCATCAAATCCATAAGAAATTAAACTTAAGATTTTCTTAAAATTTTCATATTAGGATTCATAAGGTTCTCTACATCATGAGAAATCTTCAGTAAGGAGAACCATGAATTTTTTGTAATAACACTCTGACACCACATGTAAGTGTAATTTTCATAAACATCATAGGATCTAAAAATCATGAAACTCACAAATATTCATTAATATTCAGAATTTTATTCTCATATGAAGATAAAGCTTACAAATACTAAACCTTTTCTATCGTTCAGTAATGCGAAAATGATTCAAAACAAGCTTCTTACTTAATCTGTCTCTTTCCTTAAGCTTTTTGTCTCACTTTTCGTACATGATAGTATTATATGAGAAAACAAAAACTTAATAGGCAGAGACAGAACCCTAATACACGTAAAAAGTAGATAACTATTAGTCAGTTTTAGAACTCATATTATAATGGGTCAAAATTCCAAAAGCCTATTTATGCAATTATTAAATCCCCTGACTGCCTTTTTAATACATGGGTCATTTAAATGATTTATTTAGAACAAGAGATAGCTCCTTAAAATATACATACCTAAAAATAATATGACCAATTTAGTTACGTCATGTAATTGTGCCTTTACAATGAGGTGACTATTTTAGAAGGGTGTGATAATTTACCTAAATTATAGATATTGAAAAATAAAGCAATTGATCTAGTTAAATGGGACAACTGTACCTTCGATGTGAGGTAAATACTCTAGTGGAATTAGGCAATTTACCCAAAAAAAAAAAATATACATTCAAGAATGATACAACTAATATAAACAGGTAAAGCATTTGTGCCTTCAAAGTGAGAAATTTGACCTGATAAAATAGGGCAATTTACCTAAAACAGAAATATTCTATAATGATATAATTAATATAATTAAGTGAGATAATGTACCTTAAAGCAAATGTCACAATCACAATAGAGTGAGATGACCCATTCAAAATATAAAAATATAGAGATGAGAGAGAGATCCTTAAGATCAAGAGATATTATTAACTTTTTACAATAATATCACTACAAGAAATAGGACGTTTAGCGACGAAAATTACCGACGAAATTCGAATGTTTTCCGTCGGTAACGTAAAATAGCGACAAAAATTACCGACACCCAACGACATCGTTAAAATGGTTGTCGGTAAGTGTACCGACGGAATCCATCGGTAATTCAGTCGATAAATGTGATCATTTTACCGATGGAAAATAAAATTCTGTCGGTAAATATCGATCATTTTACCGACGGAAAATAAAATTCTGTCGGTAAATAAAATTAATTTTTTTAAAAAAAAATTCCCCATCATCGTTGATGAGGTGTTCTTCAAGACTCTTCCTTTTATCTTCAGCAGAAGTAGTCACAATTTTATCTTCAAG
>JAOSBL010000004.1:24817944-24842553 GCA_027568915.1 Erythroxylum roraimae
TGCTTAACATAAGTGGCAAGAATACAAAGTTGGATAACTAAGATTATCCTTCTATGCCATATTGGTTAAATCAACATGATGAGAATTATAAAGTTACATACAAGGATATATAGTATCCTTTCGATTATGAATCATAAGAAACTTATTAAGTTGAAGACTAACGAAATCAACCTTTGGTGAAAGCATTATGGTATTGGATTGCTAAATTTATACATGTAATGTGTTAGATAGAATAACAATTCATAAAAGGATAATACTTATATTTCATTAGAATGCTAATGACTTTATATGATAGAGTCAAATGTATTAAATGAAATAATGATTTAAAATTTTGAAAATTTTAAGTAGTTTAAATATAAGTAGAAATTAAGTATTGAGAATGTTGAAGCACTTCAATGAACTATAAGTAGAAATTAAGTGTTGAGAATCTTGAAGCACTTCGATGAGATCGATTTAGTGAATTTTAAATTTTTGGTTATCTACAGGAAATGAGATTCTTTGGTGAATACCTTCACAATAAAATTCCATAAGAGTATGAATTTATATAAGGAGGAAAATATAATATGAGGTATTGTATGATGCAATATTATTTCTTTTATAGCTATGTCCAGTAAAATGACTTACCTTCAATAGTTCCAATTAAATCAATTAGTAAGAATTCATATTAGCTATGAAACGCTAAGTCTTTGAAAGAGTCAAAGTTAATGATTTAGGGATGTGATGCTTCATTGAAAGAAGTATTAACCATTAAGTTTAGAACTAAATTGGGTAAAAAAAATTATGAGATATCCAATAGGTTGGATATAGTCTTATAAACCTATTGAACAAATTGTTTTTTTCAATGTATACTTATAGGAGAATCGTTCTCAAGAAAAGTAGTGGAAGTAAGATGAAAATCTCATGACAGTACATCCAATTGGAACTAGTGTCTTTATTGATATATTTGATATATAGTTGAAAGGTTATGAGACATTGAAAGATTCACTTTCAAGATGAATTTAAAAAAAAATTTGGAAATCATTGTAAATTTATTATGTCTATAAAAAGGTTAGTAGGAGTATAATTGTCCTCCTCAATGAGAGTATATAGAGACATATTGCTCATAGAAAACAATAATTCTAATTTTGAATTGTTGAAAATATAATTGATTAAGAACAATTCTTGTTGGATTTGAAAAAGTAACAAGTTAATTATGGAAATTAAATCTATAAAGATATATTGAAAGTTGTTCACCTATTCTAAGTCCAAGTACATAGATAATATACTAAAGATGTTTATTATTTGAGATGTCAGATACTTATGAAGTAGTAAAGATATCCATTATTCTATGTATGAGTTGATATTTGAGTTCAAAGTGATAAAGATATTAATTTTATAAGTAAATCTTAACTAAGGTCTATTTACTTAGAACAATATCATTTTATGATTATAAAGGTTCTAATATAGAAATGGTTGTTAATTAAGCCATAATACATTTTTCATTTAGTGGAAAATGATTAATTAGATCAACAAGTTTTTAAAAAACTTGATATAGTTCCTTACATTGTTCATGACAGTAATGTACTATGAAACATTAAAGTAATTGGGCATGTCAAACGAGCTAAAGTATCATCAAAGATTCAAGGATGTATTTAGGTAATTTTTTCTTAATTATGATGATAATTAAGATGGAAGTTTTAAGATTTAAGCAAGTGCTCACTATAGAAAATTTTGTAGAATTCTCGCATTAAGTTACTGCCCTAGTAGTAACATGATTGTCATATGATAATATGGTATAAGATACTTAAAAGATTGACTTAATGCGAGTGAGAGATTATTAGTTTATGCTCTACAGTCAATTGGTTGGATGTAGTTTAGTGATAATTATTTAAAGGCATCGTTTATCTTATACATACTTAGATGTATATGATAAAGTTCATGAGATAATTATACATTGCAAATGAAACTATGATGAGATTATAATTATGAGATCATATTGCATTTATATATTATCTCTAAATTGTTCTTAGTCATTGTTCAGATTGGACATTAATAGAATATAAAAAGATTAGCATACGTTTTGTTTTTTCTTATGAAAGAAGTAGTCGATCTCGTAAACTAAAGTATAGTGATACTTAAACAAATGTGTGGGTGCTTGTTAAAAAACAAGTTCACTAAATTGATTTGATATAAGAATTTCATGTAGAACATTACTTGAATGTCTATGAAAATTCTCATTATGATGATTAGTGATCATTTCACTTGAGGTCTTCAAAGTTATCTTATATAGGGATTGCTATGTTTTGATATCTATTCTAATCAAGGTAATTTAGTTAGTAGTCAATGGATATAACATGAACTATATGGAGATAGTTAATTGATTAAGAAAGGATTCATTACCCTAAAGTAATTAGGGAGCATATTCTATTATTCTCGATTAGTATTGATTCAGGAAATCTTTGGCCAAGGTGGAATGACATTTTGTAATTAGTTTACAAATTTCATTAATTTAATCAATAGCTAATGGTAGAGAACAAAGATGATTGGACTCAAAATAGAGTAAACATTAATTTCAAGCTTATCTAATCAAAATATTGTATGAAGAAATGATTAAATTATACAGAAAAATCATGCGCGGAAAAGTTAGTTAAAACTACTTTAACATTCCTAAATATTTGAGTGGTCATAATGTGCTGCTATATGTCAATCTTGATCTGTAAATATAAACTGTTTAATTATAGAATTAAAGATAAATTAAAGGAGTTTAATTTATATAATTCTAAATATAATTTAGGATTATAATTTGTATCTATTGCCATCATATTTCAAAACATAATAGGTCTCATATAAAAAACATGTTAAAGAGAATAAACATAATTTAATCAAGTTAAACTTAATTGTAAAGTTTGAGAAACTTTGTCATTAAATATGAGATATTTAATAAATAATGATCAATATGAGATACTGGATCTTATTTAGGCATGTTTGGTATTTAAATAGAATTATTTTTAATTCTAATTAAAGTTTAATTGAAATTAAAATTTAATTTAAATTAAACTACTAAAATTAGAGATGGCAATGAGCTGGCCCATGGGCTTAAATGCAGGTATTTTTAATAGGCCTGTCCATAGGCCAAATCAGGCCTAGATCGGTTAGAAGTTTAACTTTTCTAAGGAAAACAACATCATTTTGCTAAGAAGAGTTAGGCCTTGCGTAGGCTTGAGCTTGGGCAACCTAAGCCTGGAATCAATTAAAAAAAGATGTTATTTTATACTTTTAATTTTAAAAAATCATTTTAAAAAATTAGCAAGGCCAACCCATTGCCATCCCTAACTAAAATGTCCAAAAGTTACTATAAATAAGCTTAAGCTTTAATGGAGTCAACATTGTTTGCATAACCCTCTGTAAAAATTACAGAGTTCTCTCAACCTGTTCTGTGGATACATTAGATACTAGATACTTATGCGGCTATAGTGGTTAAGATTGACCGATTTCAGAAACAATTCGAGGGATACTTTAAAACTATGATCAAGCTTCATAATAAGGGATAAATTATGATTCATGCTTTATTATGACTTCTATGTGTTAACTATTTTATAGAATTAAAGTGATATTGATTTTCAGGAAAATCAAAATATCAAAATAGTTTCACGGTTATTTCATTACGATCAAGATCAGATCTCGTTCCGATTTTTCAACAGTTATTGCTTAGATTTATAAGTTAACTTTAGAAAAACCGAAGGTTCCTAAGATTTTCAGACGATATAATTTTGGTGGTCATCTCATCGTGTTAGGTTTCACCATGATTTAAAAAAATTAGGAAAAATAAATATTGCAATGTGTATTATGAGTTAGTGGGTTTGGATTTTCAATTAAGAAGCATCGAAACAGCGAGCCATGAGTTGGAAAAAGTTACTATACGACTTGATGATGGAATTGGAATAAGTCAATAGAGCTTAAGAGTGGGTTTAAGGGCCCCAGATAACTATGATGTGTTATGTTACTGTGAAGGACACTATGCCTTTTTGCTTTGTTTGACGAATCCTGGGCAATGATTTTGCATATCATGAGTATGACGAAAAAGTCAAAAATATTTCTTAGCTATTTAATAATTGACATAATATAGAGATGGAAAATATTAGTAGTAATTCCATGGAAATCCCTGAATGCTGAATATAAAGCTGGCTTTGTCAAAAGTTGTAAAGATAATATTGGGTTTTTGCTTTGTTGGTTTGGGAAAAATCTTAATTATAATTTATAAATATATAAAAACCAAAGAAAAGAAATTACCATATACGATATAAGTCATCCTTCTGTTTCTTACTGATGAAATCTTCTATTCCCGTAACTCAATTTTATTTGTATTCTATTAATTTTTATCTACATAATTCTATATTAATATAAAGATAAGAATCTATAGAATAGAGTTGAAATTAGATGAAGGTACAGAAGATTTACTCCGTCCATCTAAAGTAAATAAGAAAGATTTTTACCGACTAGAATCTTTTTGGTTTTTGTTTTCAAAATGAAACATGATGATTATGTAGAATGAGATTGTTAGTTGACAATTGACAATTGACATGGCATGCAGATTTATTTAATCAAATCCCTATAAAGCAAAATGAGAGAGATACAAGGAACAGCAAATCTTTTTGAGGCCTAACCCTTTTGAAAATACAACAAAAGCCCACAGACAAAGAGAGAAAGAGAAAAGAAAGAAAGAAAGAAAGAAAGAGGCCTTTTTGCTACAGCTTTTGTCTCACTCTTTATTCTCTACTATTTAATGTAGACATATCCAAATTCTCTTCAATGTGCATGCACCCATCCTATCCATTCATCATTCAAATCAAGCCAAACGTGAAACGTGATCGCCAGCTAGAGGAATGGGCCCACATTACCATATTTGTCCAGACAAGCAAGCCGGGCCCCACCTCCATGAATGACCCAATCATTCACTTTCTGATATGCCACGTCAGCTTCTGCAGGATCATACCCGAACCCGAGGGTCATTGGCTGCTGCAGCACCTGATCAGCGTAGATTGTTGAGCGCTCGTGCATGCTTTTGCTTTTTGGCCTGTTGCTAAAAATTGTTATGTGCAAATATATATGTATATATATTATTTATTATTTATTCATCTAATGGAGATGCATGCATGGATATTATAATGGAACGTTCTGCTACTTTAAAAACCGCAAGCTATCAGCCTGAGCTTTACCACCTCTGTCCACTCTGAGTCGACTTCGTCAGACGCTCAGAGAAGGACTCAGATTCTTTTGTATTCATAATTAACACGTCCTCTACTATACATTATTAAGTTATTATTTTTTTCCTGATCTGAAACAAATAAATAAGACTTGTGAATTTATATATGTGAGGAATATTTTATCGTACTAAATCTCCCGTGTATCTTTGACAGAAACACGCTCACTTCTCATCGTAGATATTTTTCTGTTATGGTGTCCTTAGTGATTGACCACGACCATTTCTAATGTAAACTAGCATGCTTGATTTGCTCCTAGAAATATTGACAGACTCTCATCCAGTTCTGATCATCACAGTAGTAACAACTAACAAGGGCTGATATATTAAGCTGGCACCAGGTTTAGCTACTATAGCTTGGCCCAGCTGGTTTTTAATGTTCAACAGGACTCCTGTACCTACCGATATTATGAAGAACCATGGAACAGTGTTTTTCTTCCAAAAAAATGTTTGATCTGTTCCTTCAAGCTTTAAATAGACTCCGATAAAGCTGTTTGCTTTCCCTAATACTGTACCGAAATGTAGTTCGGGAAGTGTACTTGCATTGAATCATATGTCGAGGCTTATTGGGTATAGTAATAGTTGAGAGTTGAGACTACTAATACTACCGTTTGGCCGCTAATTAAGTTGATATGTACTTTTAACTCTTGATCTTATAATGAAGGCTGATGAGGCTTCTAAACTAACACATCAGGCAAATAGCTATTACATTAATTACATCAAAGGTATAGCTAGCACTGACATGCTTGTTCCGATCGAGTTCATTTCGATTCTTGGCCCAGAACTTGAAAAGACGTGCATAATATGTAATATACACAAGAAGACACTAGCGCTTTCCAACTTTTGTGCGTCATTGCAACAGGTGAAAAGCCAGAAATGAATTTTTCAGTGTCTCCTATATGTGACATGGAAAGTGATAATTCGAACAGGCAAGCATTACTTTGTTAAACAATTTTTTATCAGTCAAGAGAGTACTCTCTCATTTAATTCATCAAATCCAAGTTACAATCCACAGTAATAACAGATATTTTTCAATAGAATAATAGTCTTTTTAATATGTACGTTGTAGCTATTATGAGTATGACGCTGATCTCTGATGGAGTTGAGTGTACAAGAGGTTTACCCGCTGAAGGCACTGCAGCTATATTAAATGATAAAGGAGGCATGTCGTACAAACAAAATGCCAAATAGAAATGTGTACGGTTATATCTGCATCCACCATCAAATTTGTGTGTGATCACGTGGGCTTGATATTCGTGTTCATATATACTAATTAATGGACGCTGATACACAGGGGTCCACTTCTAGATAGGACTCGTAGACTAGTACCTTAATAGTGGGAAGACAATTCTTCAATTATTGGTTATGTAAAGAATTTTGAGCCTTCCCGTAGTTTGTTTACACATAGCAATATAGTTGTACATACTTACAAATACCACCACCTAGAAAGTTTTAGGCTTCTTGGTTTCGATGCTATTCAAACTTGACAGTAATAATTAACAAAAAAGTCACATCTCTTTTTTTAAGTGGTTGAAAGTTTCTTTGCAGGGAAATGTTTGATGCCCTTTTCATTTTTCGGTTCTCTGTACAAGCTTGGCGAGGCATGCATATTCAGGATAGGGCACAAAGCTAGCTATACTTGCGGTTTTTGCTTTAGGTTTGATCCAATAAAAGTAGCTACCTTCAGCATTATCTGAACAATTGCTCAGGTATCCTTTCTTGTCAACAGTCTTTCTTTCTCAGTCTCTTTCTATGGCATCATTTGTCGCAATTTTTGCTACTTTTGCTCTAGTTCAATCACTATTTTAGAGAGAATTGTAGTTCACCAAAAGGCTTATTTAATGCACTTTGGCATGAATTTGTGTAAGAATCCTTGAAGTTTCTGTTACGGGGAGTGATACTTGAACCGAAAAGAAAGGATAAGATTTGTGGGATACTTTTACGTTTTTCTTTTTATATCAAGATACTATATCAGTTCATATTATAATCTGGAAACTATATAGGAGAAAATCTCTAAATAGTAAATACATATATAGGCAGAATTTCATCGTTAAATCTGGATAAAGCATATAATAAATATCGGTATGTTATATATTTAACTTAGTAAGTCCCTTGTACATAATCTCTCTGTGTTGAGCCTGTCGTTTCTTTATCATATTGCTATTTTAAAAGAATATTTTCAGGTTTAATTTAATCTTTATTTTTTCAAGTAAACTGCACTTGAACATGGTACAAATTATTGTAAGAATATCATGTTTGAACTTCACTAAATCCCACTTGCAAGATATTCTCAAATTGACGCCTGTATCATATATTTCAACAAACTGTTAATGGTTAATTACAGTTGATTCTCTGCCGTAAGCAATTTCTTTTTTATTTTAATTCATCATTCCTAAAATTATCATATACTTTTCAAAATTTTGGTTTTTATTTCATTTGTATCTTTTAATATCATTTTTTGTTTAAAAAAATTAATGAAGAATGCACAAACTACATCGTATAACTTAATTAGATACTACTTAACATTTGTCATAGGGTTTTCATATAAAACAGGCCCTTACTTGCTGTCATCTTTCAAAATTACGATGTGGCATATAAATGGGACAAAATCATTTAGATATTACATCTCCCAAATTCACGATGTTTGTTGAATATTGATTTAAAATTTGTTTTGACTTGGTCTTTATTTAAAGAAAAAATTTGTTATCTGTTAGGATTAGAAGTAGTAAGACAGAGTGGTATAGATACAGATTATTGGAGTAGTAAAGATAACATTTGTTATGTATTAAAAGACAAAATTTCATTTGTTAAAATAAAGTTGATATCTATTAGGATTTAAATTTCATTGAAAAAGCCTATATAAAGGCATCATTTTCATAATAAAAAGTAGCACCAGTAAAGATTAACAATTTGTGTCAATCAATTGTTGTTCATTATTCTTCTCTCCTCCCCTTTCCCCAACAAAGTGGTATTAGAGCTTAATACTAGGTTTGGTCTTATTTTTTCTACGTTAAGGGAACAGTAGTGTGCAAGAGAGTGAGAGGAAGCCATGACATTAAACAATTTTCCTCTTTCATTTTCTATTTTCAATGGAGAACACTATCAATCATGGGCCATCAAAATGAAATCCTATTTGAAAGCCTTAAGTTTGTGGGAGGTTGTTGAGAATGATTTTAATCCTACCCACTTCTAGAAAATTCCACAATAACACAAATAAAAAACAAGATGAAGAAGTAGTAGGAAACCGAAAGAGCTTTCTTGTAAATATTCGACCATGTCGAAGGAAATTTTTACAAACATAATGGCTTGTGAATCACCTAAAGAAGCACGATAAATACTTAAGGAAGATTTTGAAGGCAATGAGTAAACAAAAATGATGCAAATTCTGAATCTCAAAAGAGAATTTGAGATGTTAAGGATGAAGAAATCCAAAAGTGCTAAAGAATATGCAAGTAAGCTCATGCTTATCTTTAATCAAATCAAATTGCTTGGTGGTGAAGAATTTCCAAGTCAAAAAGTGGTAGACAAGCTTCTCGTGACCCTTCCCGAAGGTATGAAACTAAAATCTCATCACTTGAAGATTCTAAAGATCTATCAAAAATGACCTTTGAATAGTTACTAAATGCTCTTCAAGCCATGAATCAAAGAAGAATGATGAGAGAGTAGGAAATTGAAGATAAAATTGATAGGGCTTATTTAGCCAAGACTTCATAGATAAATATGGTCCAAGAGACAAAAGAAGAAGCTTTATTTTAGAGTTATTGTTGAGATGTGCACCATAGAGAGAAGTGCTCCAACAATTGAAGGTTGATGATGGTGATGAGAAGTACATCACATTTGAAGAGGAGTGTGTCACAATTTATTTGAAGAGAAGTTCTCCATGTATCTAATTTTAAATCAAGGGAGAGTGTTAAATATTTATTTAAAATTTATTTTGACTTGATATTTGTTTAAAGATAAAATTTGTTATCTATTAAGATTGAGAGTAGTAAGATAAAGTAGTAAAGATAAAGATTATCTGATAGTGGAGTAATAAAGATAAGATTTGTTATCTGTTAGAAGATATAATTTTATTTGTTAAGATACAATTGTTATTTGTTAGGATTTAAACTTTGTTATAAAAGCTTATATAAAGACATCGGTTTTAAAATAAAAAGTAGCAGCAGTAAAGATTAGCAATTTGTGTGAATAAATTGTTGTTCATTTTTCTTCTCTACCCCTCTTTCCCCAACAATGATATGTATTAGATGATACAAATGTGACATATATTATGTCATGTAATACCTAATTAAGTTATACAATATTATTTATTATTTTTATTAAAAATCAATCAAATAATATCATTCAAGAGTACAAATAAAATAAAAACCAAAATTTGACAAAGTATATAATCATTTTTAGAAAATAAAAATAAAAATATCTAAATTATATATGATCCAATATTTTTAATAAAAATATGAATTTTTAGACTTACTTTCATACCAAAAGATGTAGCTTATTATATAGGGTTTCAAAATTTAGACTGATCTATAAGGAACCTTTTGTCTATTTGAGCAAATTGAAAGTTGGGGAAAGAAACCTCACAGAGGGGCAGAAAATTAAATTGTAAACTTTAAACCCCAAAAAACGAGAAAAGAAATACAATAACAAAAACAATAATACCCAATAAGAGTCCCATAAAAATATGGTCTAGGAAAGTCTAATATTACATAGTCTTAACCTTACTAGATAAAAAGGCTATTTTCGATAGATCCACATATAATATAAAATAATAATAATACAAAATATAAATAAATACGTCTACATAAAATAATAAAAATGTAATTTAATATATAATACAGTACATATATAACATAGTAAATATTAAATACACAAATCAAGAAAAAGATAAGTAAAAAATTCAAATCAGTCATTACATGACAATAATTTGACTAAGACACTACTTAGGTTAAATAACTAGAAGAGAAGCACTACGTTAAAAATAATAAAAATAAAAAATAATAATAATAACTATAAAATAAAAATCTAAGGAAAATATTTAAAAGACTTAAGAGAACAAGAAATGCCTCTCTAAGTGAGATTTTTTATTCATATCGTAGTATGCTAAAGTTTTTTACTGTGAGTCATGTCCTCGATAAGTTCTAGCAAAGCCATATTATTTTTTTATTACTTCTCCCAGTTCTTCTTAGGCTTTTTTTTTCCTCTTATAGTCTTTAAGTATTATTTTCTCGCATTTTCTCACAGGAGCATCAAGATGTCTCCTTTTTAACATGTTTGAACTACCAAAGTCTCGTCTCTCTTAATTTTTCATTAATACTGACCACCTTTAATTTGTCCCTTATTAATACATTCTTGACCTTATCTCTTCTAGTAAGGTTACACATTCAACAAAACATTATCATCTTCGTCACTATTAACTTATGATTATGTACTTGTTGGACCAACAAACACTTCGCCTCATATAACAATTACTAGCTTGATTGCTAAACGAGAAAATTTACCTTTGAACTTGAGTGGTACCTTTTTATTACATAAAACTCATGATTCACTTCTTCACACTACAACAAAATTGACTATTAGCTATGATTTTTTTGGCGTCGATTTCAAAATTGTCGCTAAAAGTCAAACTTTAGGTGACGTTTTACAAAATCGTCGCTAAATGTATGTCTTTGGCAACGATTTATGGGAATCGTCGCAAAAGGCTCATCCTTTTATGATGGTTTAGCAATTTCTTCACCAAAGGTCGAGCTTTTGGCGATGACTTTGTGAATCGTCACAAAAAGCTAGGCTTTTGGTGACAAATTTTTTAAAATCGTCGCCAAAAGTTCAAACAACAAAATCAAATGTAATATTATTGAAAATGATTCTAAGTGTAAAAACAAATTTAGCTACCAAATATTGTCAAATCATTTCAATAATTTATGATAATATAAACTTAAAATTAATTAATATTACATAGATTTATACTTTTTATTTTTATCTTTTAAATTATATGATTTGACAATTTTTGTAAGGTATCACAAATTTTTCAAATATTTTTAATATAAAGTTTGTAATATAATGATCATATATGATTCTCATATAAAAACAAATATTAAAATATGGTAAGTAATATAATATAATATAATATAATGATATATGGTAAGTAATACAAGATTTTAATGAGAAGTTTAACAATTCTTACAGACAAAAAAATAAATAAAGTTTCACGCCTAATATTCCATTGAAAAGGAAAGAAATATTTTTTTTAAGATTTCAAGTGACATGAGACTCGGTAGAAAAGGTAAAAGAGTTCCTTATGTTCGGATTCCTAAGAAGGCTCTTTGTACGTTTGAAAGCATCAATTGAAATAGTCAAAGATCTTACTTTAGGTGTTGGTGTATTGACACCCTCTTCCAAAAACTTCATGGCTTTAACTAAACTAGCAGAATATACAATGAATGATTCCCCAGATGCAGTATGGATTATTGAATTAGATGAATCGAATATACAATTCGTTTCACCTAAGAAACAAATAGTATAAAACTTAAATAGCTAAGTCAAATGGTATAAGGAACCCAAATTTGAACACATGCATACTTGATTAAATAGACATACTTTTTGGAATCGATGACTATTCTAAAACTACCGATTTTCCTAATCATGTATGGACTATCGAGAAATTTCCACGGCCTCCATTTTCATCTATGTTCTCTTGAAGATTCAAGGAAGCCTTACACAACACATAGTATATACAATCCAATGTTCATATAATAGCTTCCTAACAGAAAATGAGATGCATATAATAAAGAAAGAGAGCTAATTTGGACAATACTAAAAACTTTGAAGAAGAAGAATGACAATTAAAGGAAAGGGGTGATTAAACTTTGATAAGGAGATTTGTTGTTCATTGATATGTTCTTCATTAGGGAAAATTTTGCCACTTTCTTCCCATCAAAGCTCATTTTTGCCATCAAAAACTAATCGCCACGTCGACATTCAGTGATGAATTTAGGGAAACAGTTTTATTCTGAAAAGTCAATAGAAGACTTCTTATTTGATTGTTCCAACATTCTAGCAATGTTAATTTTGTGATCTATTAACTAAGACTACTTCATATTTGAGAATGTTAAGTGTGTATGTATTATGTTTAGGGGATGCATAATTAGGTGTGCTTTGCTCTAAAGTCACTATTTTGAAAAAAAAAATAGTTGGGCCTTAAAGCCCCTCCTCAGATATGGAGAGAGCTACTGTGATGAAATTCAAAAAAGAATGAAGTACATAAACATCCCCTACAGAAGCTAAAAGCTTTTAACAGACCTTTCATCAAACAGTTAGCAAGTTTTCCTCAAACAAGCATAGAAGATGAAAAAAAGTCAACCCATACAGAAACACAATTCACCATTATATATAAATTCTATACTATTTTGTAGAAATCATATATTACAAAAAATGCTAAATATAAATAATTAAAAAATATATGAAAAGAATTGGCAACAATTTACATAATCGTTTCCAAAAACTTCCTTTAGCAACGATTTTATTCATTCGTCGCCGGAGATGTCCTTTTACCGACAATTCCATAAGATCATCATTAAAGGGCAGTCTAATTGGTGACGATTATAAAAAAACATCACCAATTGTTTAATATTTGGAAACGTTTTCTAAAATCATCACCAAATGTTGCAATATTTTAAAAAATTACACAAAAATGATGTCGTTTGCCAACAACAAACTATATCTTTTTGGTTTCATTTTAAGCCGAAAAATGAAGCCTCCCCTGCCCGGTCATCTTCTTCATTATGATCTTCCTTTGTGTTTTTCTTCTTCCTTCACTGTCATTGTCTTCTTTATTTGTTCCTCTTCATTATTGTTTTCGTTTAATCATCGATTGAGGTGAGTGGTCCATCCTTTTCCCTCTAGTTTTTTTGGTAACGATGACATTGTTGTATTTGGGTGTTTTTTTTTCTGCTAGGTTTTCTGTTCTTTCCATGCATGTTGTGGTTTGGTTGATGGAAAATGTGTGTTATGATAATAATGAAAATGGTGAGATGGGTAATGTGTCTAGAATGGGTTGATTAAATTTGAATTTGGATTAGGAAGCTTGTTTGAGTACTGTCTATAACATGTTCGATGAGAGTTCTATTAAAGTTCTTTTACTTTTGTTTGAATTGTTTATGATAAATTAGTAGTATGTTGGATTTGAATTGAATGCATATTATAACCATAAGTTAAAATACTCACAAAAAATTTATTGAGCCTTTTAAACAAGGAGTATGCTATTTTAAAGGGAAAAAGGTGTATTACATTCATATTTTAAAATGATTAATAAATTAATATTCATATTGGCATCTATGGGACTTGTTTGGTAATGTTGTTGAATTATTGTAGATACAAATGACACAGACTGAATTGTGAATAAAAACAATTTTATTGACTATTATGAAATTAGTTAAAATCAAAATTAAAGTGCTAAAGTAAAGTTGTTGCAATGGATAAATAGCAATTAAAATGCATAAATAATATTAAACATAAAACATCGTGGTAAAGATTAAATAATATCATAAAGCTCACTCGCTATAAGGAAGGTTAAAGGTGGATGTCTGAAGAACCACACAACAACTATGTGAGTATAAAAATTTGTTTAAATTTTAAGTTTATTTATTTATATAGTACTAACTAATAATATTTACATTTAAAATTGATTTTGTTTTTTAAATTTTAGAATAAGATGCAAGAGTTGCTGCAAATGTCAATGTCTGACAAAAATGAGCCAAATATAGAATACATTTGCCACAAGGTGCTTAGTACACGATCCAGGTATATCAAAGGTCTTGGGTTTGGCCCTAAGCCAACTGCTTCAACCTCATTAAGACCGGCATATGTTCAACATCTTAAAGAAGAAAACAAGTCGCTTAAAAAAAGTTGGCCAAGCATGAAAAGTACCTAAGAAAATTACTTGGCTCGGATTATGTAAGCAGTGAAAATGAAAACAAGTATAAGTGATCAAACTAATCTTTGTATTTTTTATTTTGTACACGAGTATTTTAAAATTGTAATTAAAATCTTGTACATGATCAAATTTAATGATATTTTATTTTTTATATACAATGCTTATAAGTTTCTATTATTTTCGTATTATATTTTTGTATAATAATTTAACAACAAAAAATCTAAATATTATATACAATAATATGGATTAGAAATTTCATAAATGATTATAATTAACATGGTATAACATTTAGTCAAAATGTATATTAAAAATTTGACTAAATTTTACAAAGCATAGTTAAAAACATTTGGCTAAATTTTCAAAATTGTAGCTACAAACTTTTGGCTACGTTTCTGGAAATGTAGTTAAAGAAATTAGCTACATTTTCTTAGTTACGATTTAAAAAACATAGCTAATAATCTTTAGCTACAAAAACTAAGCGTAGCCAAAATGTATGGGCAATGATTTATCAATACATCACCTATAGTTTTTCACTATGAAAACAAAGCGTGGGAAAAAAATTATTAGCGACGATTAGGGAAAAATGTCGCCTATGGTTTTTTGTTACAGAGATTTGATGACAAATATAAATCATTACCGACGATTTTTAAAGTCTAATGATGCATTTGACATTATAAGAAATATTGATACTTTATTTGAGATATCTAATGAATTATGAATAAAGTTAGGCTTAAAAACATTGTACAATTTAGTTGCTTATAAAACAATTAGGAAAAATTTGCAAAGCAAGTATAATTCTTTATATTGGACTCATTGTGCTGAACATTAAATTATCATGGTGTTATATAATATAGGAGATATTAGATATTTTCCTATTATTGATAAAACTGTGTAGAAAGCAAGAAAAGTGACTAAGTTCATTTATAATTGTGTATGCGTTCTAAGTTTGATAAGAAAGGATTTCACCAATTGTAGGAATTTGTTTCATTCTACTATTACAAGATATATAACTAATTTCTTATCATTTTAATGTTTTGTTATAATACAAGAGGTGATAAAAATATTTACAAGTGATAAGTGAGTTGCATCTCGGCATTACAGGTCTAATGTTGGAATAAAGATTTCATGAATTATACTTGAAGATTATGAATTTTTGGTCCTAATGTCAATTTTTCATCTGAGTTTGTGAGCCTTTAGTGAGAGTATATTAGAAGACAATGATAAGTTACTTTTATGATTCCATAGAGAGGGCAAAGGAAGGAATTAAGGCCAATTTGAAAAATATGTCTTCTTTGTATGCACCTTATTTTACAATCATCAATGAAAGATGGGAAAGACAATTTTAATTTTCATTGTTTGATGAGGGGGCATTTTTGAATCCTAGTGTTTATTTGCACTAGGTTTTACAAAGAAAGATGAAGTTGATAGGAGAATGATATTAATTATCACACCAATTGTTTCATATGAGATAATGCAAGATATTTATAACTCATAAATAAAAGCATAAAAGGATGTGTGTGGTGATTTTGGGATACCTATTGCAATTCTTCAAAGAGACAAACTTATCCAGGTATATTTCTCCACTTTGTTACTTGTTTAAAATTAACCATCACTTTGTTTTCTCTATAATATTACTTCTATTACCTTACAGTTGTTTGGTGAGACCAATTTGAAAGTGAAGTTCTATAGTTGCAAAGTTTGCAATTTGAATTTTGAATTAAGGTATTAAGTGTAATTGGGTATGAAAGAAATTAGATTCCGTTTGAATTCATCCATTCTAAAAAAGAAATAAATTGGAAAACAAAGGAATAATTGATTTAATCTTTGTTTGATACAACTTGAAGCTTCAAGAAAGATAAGTTTTTATCATTATTAAGTTGAATCTATTTTCTTGTAATTTCTTAATAATTTAATTTTATTTGTTTACTATGATTCTTAAGAGAACAAGTAGTTCTATAAATCCAATTTGGCTTGACCATATTGATCTTTTAGTAAATTGAGTTTCTAAGGAGCCACATTTTATAGATGAGAGTAACTTAGAGGAAAACCTTAGATGGGAAAGTATGGACATGTCATTTGGTGTATTGACTTTGAATGATAGTAATGAAGAGACTCATCTTAATGAAAAGGATTTTGTACCAAATGAAAATTAGAGCCCCTATGATTTGAGCGGCTATGTTATTGATTAAAGTTTCAATTTTTTTTCTCTTTATTTGAATTTCACTTATATTTAATGTATATTTTAAATTCTATATATGCAATATAAATATAAAACTTTTGACTGTAAGTGTTTTTTTTAAGGTTTCACTTATACTTTGTTTTATTCTTCTGCATGAACTCTTATTTTAATGCTTATGGACCTATATTATTCTTACTGTATAATGTTTTGATGTAATTATTCTTTACTATATAGTATAAATTGTAACATTTTAAGTACTTTATATTATTCTTAGTTTTATATATAGATGAGAATTAAACGATGTTTTCTTATATTAATTTTGGTCAATGTTTATATGAGAAAGATATGAAAGGTAATATTAATAAAGAGTTGTTATATCAAATTTATAATATCATGATTTTTTTTAGAAAAGGTTGAAATAGAATTGAAAATTATATTGCACAATA
This sequence comes from Erythroxylum roraimae, assembly GCA_027568915.1. NCBI lineage: Eukaryota > Viridiplantae > Streptophyta > Magnoliopsida > Malpighiales > Erythroxylaceae > Erythroxylum > Erythroxylum roraimae. The sequence goes on from JAOSBL010000004.1 coordinate 24,834,741, forward strand.
TATTGAGGGACTATTTTTTAATTTTGTAAAATTCAAGGACCATTGAATATTTGAGACAATACTTATTATTAACTGGTAACGATACTGTACTATACCAAAATCAACTCTAGTACTAGTTCCGGTATAATATTCATAACATTGTTACAAACTCTAATTATATAAGTGTGAAGATATGAACATAAACTTGACAAAAGACATGTTTTAATCTAAAATCATGCACGAACATGGTTCCCCACATAAGTGTGTCAAATTTCGTGATTCTTTATATAACTAATTAACTCATTTTTATAAAAGAAAGCCATTTACAATATGGATATGTTTACATCCATGTTCCTAAAAATATGAATTAGAACACAAACTTAAACATGATCGTGTTCCTCTTGAGAACCAAATTACAAACCAAAAACATAGATAGTGTGATGATATTTTCAATTATTGTATTTGCAATATGAACTAATGGTATATACATATGTATGTATGTATAAATACCATTAGTTCATATTGCAAATACCACAATTGAGTATATGTGTGTGTGAATATCATTAGTTATTTTACAAATACCATAATTGAGTATAAAAAAATATCACCAAATATATAAAGTGGTGATAATGTTGTAAAGAGTATAACTATTTTTTGTAAAGATTTGTTGTATCTTTTACATTGGGTGTTAGCATTTGCAATCTTTTGTGTATTTATATTTTTTTCTATATAAGTAATGGTTATTGTGTAAAGAGTATTGATATTTTTTATAAAGAAATGTGATATTTTTTTAATACATATTAATGTTATTTTTTAATTTTAAGTGATGGTATTTTTCTATATAGTTGTGGTATTTACAGTAGTTGAGTGGAGAAAATTTTTGTGTATGATACAATTTTTTTTAAAAAAAATTTGTATGAAACATTCACCAACTAATATATTATAGGTTCTCTAGCTTTATATACTTTCATTGTCATTGTTTTAGCTCTGAACTTTTTATTGGTTTAGTATATTTTCACTTAATCTATCCATAATTATTTTATTTATAAATTACAATGTTATTTTAGAAAAATTCTATTGATAGAGATGAGTGATAATTGAAAAACCGAAGGATATAGTTTGGCAAAAATTCTGGTTCAGTTGCAGTTATTTTGAGCTGTATCTGTGGTTGCTTGATATAAAGCAATTATGTCAGCAACTATGAATTTTCTAGCACAAACGAAAACAGAAAAATTAAATGTGAAATAAACAAATCAACATCTAAAATTTGATAACGTAGTTCGACAAACCTTGCCAACATCTTCAAGCCCTCACCCAGCTAACTTACTTTCACCAAAGAACAACAATAGTTTTACTTAAGGCATTACAGAGCCGACTCACCCTACCCTTGACATTATCTCTCGTCCTTATAACTCGTAAAAGTAAATCACTCCCAATAACACGACCACCTTGTGCTAACGTTAACAGAGGATTTTTGCAACAACGAAAGATAATGAATATGAAACTAAAATCTCAAGTGATTGAAAACAATAATAACATAATCAAAGAAACACTTGAGTTAAAAGACACTCCCTTATATGTGCAGCCTCATCAACTCGAAATCATAGGAAGTCATCCAATAAATATCTATTGTGAACCTTATAGTTAATCTGAGAATACCCTTACACTTAGCAGCCAAGAAACATCAATAAATCATTTAATTGATCAATGACCCACAGACAACAGCCATAAAAACCATAATGCGAACATATAATTTATCACCGAAGAATACTAAAAACACAGTTGCTCAAATCAATAAATGGATTGTATGTTTTTCATAAACAAAACCTTGTAATCAATCATCGAAAGCCCACATGCACAACAGCCCCGTTGATTTTCAATCAAATATATAATTGATCTCACAAGTACCTAAAACACATAGCTGATAAAATCATAATATCTCACGCAGTTGCCAAGAATAGCTCAATAGAGTATGTAATTACTCACATAAAAACAAAAAAAACACAGCTGCATAAATTGATTAATTTTCAACCAGTTTTCCCTCACAAAAACAATAATTGAGCAGTCTAAAAATTCACTCACTGTGGAGAAAACACAGCTGTAACATAACACCAATATTGGATGTATTTTTCACTTAAAAATAATAACATAGCTTATTAGAAAATTCACACACACCCCACAGAAAACACAACTGTCTAAGATGGATAGAATCACCAAAAAATCCACCTTAGATAACCACAATCACCAAAATAAGCTTCCAAAGATAGCTTCAAAATCACCAAAAAATCTGCACATTATCCTTATTAAGATATGGTGATTTTATCCTAAATAAATCCTATCTTCATCAGGATTTTATCCTTCATGCCATTTTATCTTCAAGAATCCACACAAGAATAAGACATCTGAAAAAATCTTAACAATAACATTAATGAATATCCTAAGCACATAAGATGTTATTATGTTTAATAATGGACAAAGGAGCCAAAATGTTAGTCACTTCATTCAACTCAACTTAATAACTTTATGTAATCGAGAAAACCAATACTACATTCAAATTGAGATATGTTGTGCCTAAATAAGTTCTAAAAATAAATAGGCTATCATACTCATAAGTATACGAGGTAGTTGTAGTTGATTACCCAGGATCGTGTCCTACGGAGGTGAAGTTGGTTCACTTAAGTTAATCTTGAACAAAAATAAAACAAATGCAACCCTAAACATTCTATCCCAATTTGTTGAGTGAAGGCTTTAAAGAAAATCATAAAATTAAACAAAAAAGTAAAATGATTCAAATGTAAGCAAAAATGAATAAATTAATCGAACTGAAAAACTTTTGAGAATTAATTTCACTAATTTAATCTCCTATGCATAACTAAGGGGAAATGATTGGATAATTATCTTACTAAAATTAACAGTTGGGTTCTAAGATTAACTCGAATAATAAACTAAGTCTAACTTTCGTATTCAACAAGTTATCATCTGAATTAATTAAGGAAACCTGGCTACTAATGACTACTTAAATTAATATATTTCTAGTTCTTAACCTAAGTGTCTATAGTTTCTCGTTCCATATTAAACTTCTTCTCTCGAACCTTCGTTTAATACGAAAATGATGCAAAGTTTGGTTATGCTATTACATTTATTCAGTTTAGAAACTATAGCAACCATAAGACACAGTCCCTCAATCATACATATTTGACTAAAATAACTACATTAATCCTTAAGAAAAAGAAATCAACCCATCTTTATCAGTATAAGAGAAGTATTTAAGCAATAAACTACGTAAATAACTAAATGAACTATCAGAAAATAAAAGAGTATGAGTCTATCAACTAACAGAGGAGTAAGATCAGCAAAACAACAGAGAAATAATAAACAAAATGAGCAAACAAGAGTTCAGATGAGGGAGTTGTGGTGATCTCCTGCCACTCTCAAGCTCTCTGCATTGGCTCTCGCCTTCTACTTCTACTTGGTTCTCACCCATATGCTCGATTACTCACATTGCTCCTACCTCTCTGCTATTCTTCTTCTTCACCTCACCTGATTGGTCTCTAGTTTCTCTGCTCTCTTCTCCACCTTCTTTTTCTTTATCTATTTTGTGTCCACCCAATGTTCCCGAATAAGTCTGTGGGGAGTGTAATGATAGAATCAGTGTGCCACCACCCTTTATTCCCTTTCTATTTGTAGTATCACTCTAGGTTTAGGATTTCGAGCCGTCACCCCTGTAGCTACCACATATTAGACCTAAAGTGAGTGAAAAGTAGTATTTAGTGGGTGACTATGTTTTTCACCTCGTGAGGGCTGGTCATCACTGTGACTTAAATGTCATGGTGGTGACAAGTTTAGTCACCACTTTTCTTTATGTATTTTGCTTTTTTTTCATGCAAAATTTACATGAACTTTCATTGTTTATGCAAAATTCACAAAACAATCCAATTAGCATGCAAGTAATATTCACACCATTTTTACTCAATTCATCTCTCATTTGAATCAACATATAAGAACATTATACCATGAAGTTCAATTCCAACACAACATTTATTATTGATAACCAAAGATGCTAAGTGTAAGATTACATACCATAAATGTAAGGCCCTAAATTGTACCCTAGTTGAAGTGTTACATGTTTATGAAAGTAAATGTATGATAGGTGTTAAAAATTGAGATATGATTGAGAATTGCATATGACTTAAATTTTGGTTTAATGGATCGTACTTAGTAAATTGGAATTAATTAACACTATTAGAGAATTGAGGTATTAAAATGTACATTTGGATTAGGACAATTGTCAAGTGGCAAGTCAAGTTGGTACATGAAAAATTAGAATGACTAAGCCTATGAGTTAGTGACATTTGGCATAGCTAAGGCATTAACAAATGGCATAGTTAATAAATTGACAAGTGGCAATAATAAGTGAGGACAAATGGCCTAATATCTTGGTGACATTTGGCAGCCACACATGAAGACATGTAGATGGCTTCATTGAAGGACAAGTAGCACACTTTCAAGTGTGACATGTGCCCTTTCAAAATGAGGACATCTTGCATCACAAGATTTCGACAAGTGCAGATTCATTCCAGCTCATTTTGGTGTTTCTACTGCCTTCTCTCTATTTTTTGTTTCTCACCACCGAAACCTCTCACTTCCTCTCAACTTCTAAAGTTTTTACTTGATTTTGGGTCATCAACACTTAAGAATTCTTGCATGAGACTACATCAAGAAAGCTACTTTATACTACCTTCTACATTGTTATCATCTTAGTGTTAAGATCATCCTACATCTACCTTGATTTTGGAAGTGTGTTGATTGCTTGGGAGGGTTGGATTAGTTGGTTCTTTGGAGTCGTTCTTTGAAGTTAAGAAGGTAAGGGAATGCTAAACTTGATTGCATGATATAATATGAATTATTTAAGGCTTGAATTGGATAGAATATGTATTGAATTGATAATGAATTGAGGTATGGAACATGATACTTGTTTGATAGCTTTTGCTTTGGATGTTGATACCTGAAAGACCATGAATTGTGAGATGCTAAATCAATGGATTTTGAATTGGTTTGGACATGAATTTGATGAGATATTGAAGCATGAATAAGGTAGAATTGAAGCGGAATTGATGAATTATGGTGAAGGGGTGTTGAAGGTGTATGGAGGAGTTTAGTTTTGGAAGCAGTTTGAAGGTTGTGGGTGAGTGAACCGAAGGGGTGTTGAAGGTGTATGAAGGAGTTTAGTTTTGGAAGCAGTTTGAAGGTTATGGGTGATTACCTTCGGTTCACTCATCCCATAATTGTAGGAATTATAAGGCACGTTCCCACGGTCGTGGGAAATGGTTAAGAAGGTGAAAAACTTGGTTTTGTGCAATTGTTGAATTATATAAGGTTAGTTTTTTTTATTTGGTACATTGGGACTTAATTGGGCTTGTTTAAGGTATGAATTGAACTTAAATTGAGGATAGATTAATTGAGTAAAAGTTAATTTAGTTATGGATTGTTAATTGAGGTAATTACTTAAGGAATGTGTGGTTAGTGTGTTCAAGGATGAATGTGTCCTTATGGATACAAATGTGTTTCAAAGGATTTATGTTATGTGAATTGAATATGATTGTTTGTGAATTGGAAATTTATGTAATTATATCTAATGTGTAAATACATAATGTATTTATTGGTACATTATTGCAAATGTTTATGTTCATGAGGTATGTTAAGTTGCTGGATATGAAAGATTACGTTCAATTTCAGAAAAATGGAATAAAGACATATTTTATGCACTACATCTTTTGTATGTGATTTTGAAATCTAAAATGTTTTGTTTTAAAACTACCAAATCCTGGTCGTGGGTAAATAGATATGCCTAGAAGGGTCTGTAGCTACTCCTGTAACCAGACACTAAGGTGTCTTCTGTAACCAGACACTAAGGTGTCTTTTGTGTCAGACACTTCGGTGTCTTCTGATTTTAGACAGTTCTGTGTCTTCTGGTTCAGAGACTTAAGTCTCTTCTGTTTCAAATATCAAACATAGGTATCTTCTGTTTTGTTCTTGTTACCCACTTCTGTAAAAAAGATTAGCAGGCTAATTTGTTTTGTATTTTGTTACATTCTCAGTTCTGATATAATCAAGCTCTATTCTGAAATAACTAAATTCTGTTCTGATATAATCAAGTTCTATTTTGATACTTTAAAGTTATGTCTTGATATTATGGTATTCTGTTCGGATACTTGCAAGTTTTGTTTTGAAGAAAGTATATCATATTCTGATATGTTATATTTTTTTCTGATGCAAATAATGTTGGATTGTTCTTTAATTTGAACTATTAAAGGTTGTATGTGATTTGATTTGATTTTATACATGTGAATGATAGACGACTGTTAGAAACAGTCACCAAATTATATCTTGTTTAGTTATTTCCCCACTAAGCTTTATGTTTAGCATGGTGGTTTTGCCTCCATGTAGATTCTGATAAGAAGATTTAAAGACTGGGACAAAGACAACCATAATGGCCAAAGAAGGATGTGTTTTGTTTTGACATGATGTATATTTGAGTTTGTTTTTGAGTTGTATTTAATGTAATGAGATATTTTGTATATTTGTGGATAAGGTTTGTAAAATCCTGTAAGTGATTTGTAATAACCTTTATCAGGTTGGCTTTTGAAATTATGGTATGTATTTGGATAAGTATAATATGTTGATATGTTCTGTTTAAAAACAACTTCTAATGATATGTAATGTATGTTTGCTCAAGCTTCTGGGAATGCTTGTAAGTGAATGTTTAGTATGATTTGGATTATTTTGTTTCTGTTTTGTGTGACATGTACATACCCTCCCAGGGGGTAAGTGGGTGTTACAATAAAATATTAAATTCAATATGTAGTTGCCCAAATGAAGTTCAAAATTCGTATTCTTAAGAAACAAAATAGATGAAAACCCATTAACCAACAACAAGTTATACATAACATAATATATACATATAGTTTAAGAACATTATAAAGAAATTTAGAAATTAATTTCACAATTATTTTAAACAACTATCTTGCCATATAACTTACACAATTCCTAGGTTTAAAATATGAAAGGGAACCACTTAATGCCATGTTGAACCTAATGCTTCAAATGATGTCATAACAAACAAATCAACATGAATAATTTAACAACAACTTAATCAATTTTATATAAAATAGAATATACACCATCAAATTTATAACAACACTTGTACTAACATTAATATTATCCTAAAAATAAACCATAGTACCTCATTTTTCAGTGCAACTTTTCTTCACTTAAATTTAACATTTACAGAATCAGAAGTTAGCAGTCTTTACACAATATAGAGCTTTCCCTAAATTTAGCTAACTTTAGGCTTATAACATCACCTATACTTTATAAGTGCAAATTGCATCATATTTTAAGGCATAATTTGATATGTGTTTAGCCGTTAATTCGATCATTTAGTATGTGTTTAGGTTAGAATTGTGTTAGTTTGTTAATTATTTGTGTTTTAAGTATTTTATAGGTTAGTACAATCTTTCGAGCTTAAATATTATATTTTTAAGGTACCTCGATGTGTTTACTAGTGTTTCAGGGTCAGTATAGAAGAATGGAGGAGTTTCGGAAGACATTCGGGTCAAAATAACGGCCCACGATCGTGGCCTATCATGACAGAAGGCTTAGATGTGGGCCATGATAGTGGCCTGTGTCGGGCAGACGCGCAGTCGCTTATGAACTTTACGTTTTGAGAGACTTTTTGTGTTGGACCCCGAACTTTAATTGGAAGTCAGAATTATTAAATGAGGAATCGGTAGTGAGTGTAGTAAGTTAATGAAGAGTGAATAATCGATTTTGG
>JAOSBL010000004.1:24842653-24853572 GCA_027568915.1 Erythroxylum roraimae
AAGGCATGATTAGCTATGGTTTTTCAAAAGAAAAATGGGCTCCATCATTGGTGGTATCAGAGTAAGAAAGAAAAAAATTATGATCGTTTTGATATGATTCGATGGTATTTTGTTAAAAGTTGGGTTCCGAAAACGGGATCCAACATTTTGGACCTTTCAGACCCTGAAAAATCCTAAGGTTACCCAAAGCATAAAAGACTATTTAAAGAACATTCAAAGGAGCACAAAGCAACTTTTTGCATCAGCCACACTTGAAACCCTAAAGAGAGAATACCAAGAGAGAGAAAGAAGAAGAAGGAAGAGGAAGAAGAGGAAAATGAAGTGCTTCCTGGTTTAGGAGGTTTCCCGACGTTGTCGCCTTCCATCGTCTATTCTTCGTCTATTCTAAGTCATTATTTCCTTTTCGTTTCGATTTTATTTATGTATAGAATTGAGATGGATAGTATGATGATATGATTTAGAATATTGATGATGTTCTAAATTCTCCTTCGGGATTTTATTTTGATTTAATGATAATTTAGTTGATTGTGTTTATTGGATGAACGTCGTGATTTGATTGTGTTCTTACATAATTATGTAATAAACTAAGAGGGTGAACTGAATGAAAAATGATTAAATTGGATTAATGAGAGTTAGGCAATTTAATAGAAACCATGTGAAATCATATTGGTAATTGTGCGGAGAGAGATCCCGTGTGATGTGTTGATAGTTTATTAAAGTGCTTCAGATCTAATTAGGGTTTTGGATAATTTATGAATTGAGAGATTGCAAATTCCATAATTTGATTAGGTTAATAATTTAGGGATTAATAGTTATAACTCGAGAGAGAGTAATCAACCATAGGATAGTCTAGAATCGACACTCCATTGACACATAATCGGTTAGGTTAGCATTAATGATAAGTAAAATCCCCTTTCTCATAAATTGGTAAATTTCTTAGGTTGATTTCTATTGTGATTGTCATTTGTTAATACTTTTTTGTTTAATTTTTGATTTGATTGGTTGAACTCAATTCTCGTAATTAATTTCTGTTGCATCTTTTATTTTCATTTTCATAGTTTTTCTGGCCTTAGATTTTAGGATTAGATTACTCTCCTTTCTTGTGAGATCGACACCTTTAGTACTACGTTACGAACCATACGTTTGCGGAATATTGAGGGCTTATAAGATTAAAACTTACCCCAATCAATACTTGCATTTAGATGCCTTAAATTTGTTATCTTCTTTCTTGAATTTTAATGTTTGTTATATTAATTTCATTATAATACATACAATTGTTTGGTTAAGCTTTTAATGATGCTATCTTACCTCCTTATTCATGATTTTTTTTAATATCTATTTTTGTTCCTTCTATTTGGTAACTTGGAAGTCCATCATCAATGTCTTCTCCTATGTCAAGCTCTTCTTAAATGCTTATATTTTATCTTTAATATCAAATATCATTATAATTTCTATCTAAATTCATTAAGAGCTTCTTTAGGATATACCACTCTCTTAAACCTTTTCATCTTGGTCTTCTCCATCATTATGGTCTTGTCATGCCTCAAGATAATGTTATCTAAATTCCATCATCAATTAGTTGCCTTCTTCATGTCATGCCTCGAGACTATTTGTTTAGTTGCCTTCTTCATTAGTAGTGTCTCCTTATGCCTCGAGAATGTTTGTTTAGTTGCCTTCGTCATCAGTAGTGTCTCCTCACGCCTCCAGACTTCATCTTTTCCTTGCCATTTAACTAAAAAAATAAAAAATTCTCACATATAAAATAAAAATCATTGATAAGTAAGTGAATAACAGCTTATAACTCATTACCTTTGCCTTTTTTTGCCTCTCATAATATCTTCCTAACTTTTCTTGTTATCTCCCACCACAATGATACTTCTTCAAGTGTTTCTTATTATATTCAAGCCTTCATATCTAATATAGTTAATTAATTATTTTGTTTAATTTGTAGCAAAGAGTATTTCCAAATATTACCATAAATTAACCAAAACATATTACCTTCAGCCTCCCACATTGGTTCTTCAATACCTTATTAGCATCCAATGCTTTTTTGATGCTAATATCAATCCAAATTGTAATCCTTACCTTCTAGTCCCACTTAAAGGAATGATTGACACGTAACTTGTTCAAATAAAATAAAATTGAAGTCATTTATTATGAATTACCATTTTGTTTGCATCTAAATATTTATTAATATTTTTAAATTTTTGGACAATTAACTTACCATCAATACAGTTATGCATCCATCTATTCAAGGTGTAACACTTTTTTCCTTTATCATTTAATGTAATATATGAGTTTGCTAGCACAAATGGTTCAAAATGAAATATCTCTAACCAAGTTGCTACTAGTCATCAACCTCAAATACAATACCCAATAACTACATACTGATATCTTAATTGCTATTTAGGTATAAAACATACCTAAGACATAAAGAAGGAAGTTTTGTCAAAAAATTTCCTCTGTTCTTACACCCTTAACTTTATCAAGTATTTATTGAATTAATGTTTTGTTATTATTAACTTTGCACTTCTCTTGAAGTCTCAACACCTTAGCCTATTTTTCTTTTATATGTACTTATTTCATTTTATTTTGAACGCCCACGATTGATGCCACAATTTCCCTAAAAATCTCATTAACTTTTTCCTCCTTAGTTTTTAATAAAAGAATCTATATCAAAGCAAATATACAGTTAGTAGCAATGGTCTCTCCTCATTTGAAACCTCTCTATATCTTTAGTTCACAAAATCCCATCTTGGTGACCCTCTTCAACTCTTTTAGAGTAAGGCTTTACATGGATTTATATAGCTTTTATGAATAACATCATATTTAATAATTTTGCAAATATTCAAACAATTTAGTCAACATCTAGATATATTCATACTTTATAACAAAACTTTGATAATTTTGTTTATATTTCTCCAAATTTCTAACCTTGTTCTTTATGTTGGTATTTTATTGACTTGTATCATTAGCGACAACATCATCCCCAACCTACAAGTTTAAGTTTCACGTCAAATAAACACATCACTGTCATCAATTTTATTTGCACTTATATTATTAATATTCATTCTAATATGCTTATTAATTACCTTTTCTTACACTTATTAATATTCATTCTAATATGCATATTAGTTACTTTTCATGTCACCTTTATGATATTTTTCTCTATATTTTATTGAGGATATGATAATTTCATAATAGCTTTTTCCTTCGTTTATGGAAACTAAGAATAAAAGAATAAATACTGATCATACCATACCATATAAAAATCAATTATATACCATAGAAAGTTGATATGGAGATGGTGAGATGAGAGGGATGCTTTCTAAATATCATATATATAGATGATTTAGTAGGCAAGTGTCATGATGCCAAGTCTCAGTATTTTAGTTTCCCACTAATCATAAACCCACTTCATACATGTTTAGATGTATAAAGTGCACTGGGTTGAGAGAAAATAAAGAAATGTCTTTCATTTTTTTAAGGTTATCTTTTGCTATTGATATTGGAATAAGATGATGATGAAGTATGCTGAAACGGGAGGGAAAAATAAAACTTTTTTAAGGAAGAGTGTTCACCATTATCAGATTACTCCTTTACCCTTCCTATTATATCTCAAATCAAAATTCATAAATGGCACGTGGTGGTTGCATACTTCCCTATTTTGTTTTACTTTTCTTTCATTTAACCATATGGGCAAAGACACGCCCATGTCCTAACATGCATGAGCCTTATTAACTTTTATTTCATGAAACACTGCCTCTGATCTACTTGTGTACCAAACTTAACTAACACTTAAACATTTGTTTATCCTCAAGTAATCAATCTTATCACTTTAAACTTAAATGGGTGACAACTTTAGGAAAGAATTAAAATAATAATAATCATATTAATTAAGATTCTCCATTATTCATTCAATTACAAAGTTCATCAAATTTCTAAGCATTTAGTTATTTGCATTAAGTAACAAACCAATTCAATTCACTCCATAATCCTTAAAACTTTAACTCAATCTACAAAATTCAACATAATGCACAAAATTAAAATATAGGTGAAAGATGCTTCAACTTTAAAACATTTTCGTATCCCTTATTGATAAAAGAAAAATAATAACTTTAAATTAACACAAGAGCATTTAGAATTTTGTCTAAAAAGTCACCTAACCTATTGACATGAAAGTCAACACCTTGTTTTAAACATTCTAGGTTACTCAGTTAGGTCTTTATTTCAAATTACGTCTAGCACCACTCTTTAACTTCAACCTGTTGACTTGGAGCAAATTTATTAGAGTGCCTGTACAAATTATACAAAAAATATCATAGTGTAAATCAAGTATCCATTTCAAAATTAATAAAACAAATTAAAACTTAATCATCAAAGCTTACAAATATTTACCTAAACTAATCAAATCATAATAACAACCAAACTTATAATAAATCATATCGATCAATCTTCTTTTAAGATGAAAATTTTTCCAAAATTGTTCTATATTAAGCAAATTATAACAAATTTAATGAGTCTAACAGTTAATTCCTTTCCCACATTTAATTTTTTTCATTATCCTTAATGTACACACATACAAGAATAATGAAAAATAGAAAATCTTGTAAAAAGAGTAAGGATAACTGATACTTCCCTAATGATAAAAGAATCGTCAGTCTTATCCAATGCTATCAATAGTTGTCCTGAGTCAGTGAAATTTGATCTCTACTTTAACATGTAGGGATGTTTTATAACTCGAAAAAATATTTCCTATATAACCTACAAAATTTTGTAAATTCTTAACCTAATTAAGAAAATTATGATCCAACATACATAACTTTAAAACTGTTTTAAATTTAAAACACGTGCAATAAATATCAACATAATGTAAAAGCAACCTAAAACTATTAGTAAAGATCCTAAAACTACTAAATTAAAAAAAAACATCTATAAGATTGGGTTACCTTCTAACAAGTGATTATTTATGAGTTTTTCGCTGGATTTGGTCATTAAGTCTTTTAACTTTGTGGCTCACTAAAATTCTTCTTACCATTTAAAGGCACATTAGCTTCTATAAGTAACTTATCTTTCTACACATTGCTTAGAGAAGGAGAGACGTTAACATGATAAGTATTCTTATCTCCTAATGTTCATAATGCAATAGCTTAGGTGAATCTTGTGAAGATGGCAGGGGTTTAGGATTTCCTTCTCCTAAGTCCTGAAAAATACATGAAATTTGGGGTTAATAACACTCTCCTTCCAATCTAAGAGAATTATCAACAAAGTTGGTGTCCTCATTTTTTTCATTACATCCTAAAGCTAAACATGCTTCTAAAGGGTCAACAAAAGTAACTTTAGCTAAGTCATTATGCACAATAAAGTAAACAATATCAATCATATAATAATTATCATCAAGGGTAAGCCCCTTCAATACCTTAAAGATGTTAACTCCACATTCTTATTGACTTATTCTTGAGGACATCAATAGTACCTCTCCAATAGTTATAAACAGTCTCCCTAAGATAATAAGAACCTCAATGTTATACTCCATGTCCATTATCAAAAAATCTATAGGAAAACTTAGTTTTCCTACTTTAAATGTGGCCTTTCTACTGCTCCAATCGTGTATCTAATAGACCTATCAACTAGTTAAAGTCACAAAGCTGTAGGCTTGAGTGTACCTACTCTAAGATTATTAAAATGGCATAAAGGCACAAGATTAATACTTACACCTCAATCATATAATAAGCTTTTATAAATAATGGAAGCACCAAAATGACATGGAATAATAAAACTACATAGATTCTTTAAGTTAGAAGGTTGTTTGTTTTTCAAGATTAAACTACACTCCTTAGTTAAAGGTACCATAACATAATCCTCAAGTTTGTCATTTTTAAAGAGGACTTCCTTCAAAAACTTTGCATATGATGACATATGAGTTAATGCTTCAACAAATGGGATGTTAATGTGTAACTTCTTGATAATATCTAGTAGTTTATTAAAGTTAGCCTCATCCTTTCTTTTCTTTTTCAAACTTAGAGGATAAGGAATGTGTGGAACATAGGTTTTGACAGTTAGTTAAGGGACTGATGTTGTACTGTTCACCAAGTTTGGCCTTTGAACTTCAATTCCCTTGTCCTTTTCTTTAGGCTTATATCACTTCTACACATCCTTTTCTTTAGTAGTTATAGCATCAAGTGTTTTATCACCCTTACTGTGATGGCTAACACTTTCTCTTTTGGGTTTTATCTCTATGTTACTAGGAAGCTTACCTTGACCTTTTTCACCAATGATTTGGGCTAGGTTCACTGACAAGTCTAACTTATAAATGGATGCAAATTTTAAATGCACTAGTAGGGCAATATTTTATATGTTATTAATGGTTAAATTAGTTATAATTTAACATTTTATGTTTTATTTGAAATCATACGATGTTTTCCTATATTTAATTCACTGTCTTGTAGGTGATGATTTACAAAAATTATCAAGTTTTAATGCAACTTTCCCTATAGTTACTTGATAAAGAAGAAACTAGAGTCATCTAAAAGTTAACAAGATGGACATCAACTTTATGGAAGATATTAAAGATGAATTCAAGCTCAAATATATTGAAAACTTAAGGAAATTTTAAGAAATAGAAAGCGTGGCACTAATATGGATTGTTCATCTAAACTAAACTAACACTAAACATAAAATGCAACTAACATCGAACTCGTCATATTTACATAAGTAAAATTTTAAAACTAAACTAATATAGGTCTGAAAGTGTAACAAACGCCAAACTCGTGATTTGGAACTTGAAAATGCATGGAATTATAAGTTTAATCATTTTAGAATTCTTTTATGTAACCCTATCTTATAAATACTCTTATTATGGTTCTTTATAGGGGACTATACTTAATGAGTTTGATTAGGTTAAATTGTGCAACAAGAGGTAGTAATTACCTAGTTAAGTATACATTTGTTCCTCAATATAGGGCATAGAGATATTATGTTAATTGTTGTTTCAACTATGATAACGAACATTACATGATGATTTTAGATTTATATAAGTGAACCTAAATGCTTAACATTTATCTTATTGATTTCTTTTCGCTAGCTCGACTATGATATTTTTTTATTAGTTTAGTAACTTAATTATTTTACCTAAATCTTATTTAATTTAATGTTATTGTTTAGTTAGGATTAATTAACATAACAACATAATCTTTGTAGGTTTGATACTCGAGACTATTATAATTTCAATAACTTGTTACAATCTATTATATACATTTATAGATAAATTAGGTCAAGTCTTTAGCATTATTATAGGGAACAATTTAATTACTATCTTATTAATCTTAGCTTTATTTCACATTTATCCTCATTTACTTGTTTATAATTTAGCTATCTTCTATATTGCATCTTTTAAATTAGGTGCAAATATGTTTTAACTATGACACGACCAATAGGGGACATGCTATCATGATGGCATGTAATGGCATCCTTCTCATACAAGCATAAACGTAGAGCTTACCCTATGTTAGTATAAAGAGGATAATTATATAACTATCGTTAGGGGAATTACTAATGGCATCACCTAAGTTCCAATATAGACCTTAACTTCAATGGCTACAATTATTGCAAATATAGAGGATGCTTGAGATATTCTAACAGTGCATATTCTTTATCAACGTAAGATTAGGTAAATTGGAAAAAATGGTGCAATTTAAATATGCATCCATTAACAATTTAGAGATTCAATTGATCTAAATAGCTAAGATGAGGTAACAGAGGTCAAGGTACACTTCCCAGTAACATAAAGATGAATTCAAGAGATCAAATATTAACCATTGCATTTAGGAGTGACAAAATATTTGATGTTGAAGATGCTAAAGAGAAGGAAGTATAAAGGTTAGATAAACATAAGGAATAAGGAGAGAAAGTGATGAAAAAAAGTAATTTAATAATAGTATCATCTCCATTTGATGCCAATCATAGTCTTGATTTAGACGACAAGTTGGTCAAGAACAAACTAACTTCATTCTCATATTTAATAAGAGTCATTCTGGATTGATAAACGTCAAGACCCATAATGACACCTTACATGCCACCGATTCCATTCTGAGCAGGCTTGAAATGAATGAAAAGTAAGACAAATTTGCTTTTTTTAAGATGCTAAAGTATACATAATGCTTAAATTATCTCCTTTTAAACAAGAAGAAGTTTAAGGAGTTATCAGTAGTTAATTTAAATGAAAAGGGCTCCTACATCCTGCAAAAGGGCTCCTACATCCTGCAAATAGAAGAATGGGAATTCATGAATCTAATCCCAATGAAACATGAGGGAGCTTTTGAGCTTTAAACCCTAAAGAAGAGTGGATATAAATTTTGTAATTACGGATTCAATATGATTGACATGAATAAGAAATCCAACTAAAGGACTTCTAAAGAAGTGCTTATTAGGAAGTGCCCTAACATTCTAACTTTTGTTTTCTTTCATTTTGATTTATTAGTGATAGTTATTTACTAATATTTTTATTTCTTTATTAAGTAGTTTTTTTCTAGAATTTTACCCCCACCAAACTTGGCATGGATTCATAATAGTTTCATTTACCTCAATTGTCTCTTATACTTGCTTTTATTATCTTATTTATTTGACAGTGAGGATATTGTCATGTTTAATTGTGGAAGTGAATATATGAGAATTTGATTTTTTTTGTTTGTTTGTATGTTTTATATGTTTTAGGTTTAAACTTTTTCTATTTTAGTTTTCCTTTTTTTATATATAGGAACTCATTAGTTACTTTAATATGATAGCGTAAGTTCATGCATAATTCTATATTGAGATTGGTTTTTAAAGGTTAAGTGTCTAATATGATTAAGTAGTTGCTATGTAAACTTGACTTTATGAATACTAAGAAATCAAATCTATTAAGTAATAATACTTTAATTTGACTTAAAGGATCCTATAAGAAATTGAGCTTTTATGCATTATCTTTTCTTTCAAATCTGAATATCTTCTAAGATTTTGAATTTTTAAAACTTTAATTTCATCTTTTTGGGATTACATGTAAGATATGTACAATTGTTAAAATCATAAAGACAGTTAGGATTTATATTTGAGCTAAAGTGCCTATATTTTGTATATTAATCTATTAATGAGCCCTTTTGAGCATATAATAAAAGTTTAACTTTTTTCTTGTAACCCTTTTCAAAAAAACTTGATCTTAAAAGAAAAAACAAGTAATTACATCCTAATTTATGATTAGTGGAGCTTTTTTCTTGCAATTTGATATGATGGTTGGGTTTGGTATGTAAAGAAATAAGTGTGAGAGAGATGGTGACATGGAAGAAAAGACAATGTAAAAATGGAAATTCATGCCAAAACAGAAAAATGAAAAAAGATGAAAAGAAAGAAAAAGAAAAGAGAATGTTAAAAATTGATTGATATGTGTTTCTTAAACTTGAAAAGAATTAAGGAAGATAGATTTTTGCATAGTTTGAAGAGTTAGTAGAGATTTTTTTACCAAAATTTTGATTTACTTGCTTTACAATTTGTGAAAATATTTTGTTTTTCCTATTATCTTTATTTATTAATCTACTTATCCTTTTGGCCTCATTATAACCATGTTCAAGATCTTTTGGTTTTTTTCTTGTATATATCTATTGAAGTAGTGGAGATTAGATGATTTCCAATCTTAAGATAAGTTCAATTTCATCAGAAAAAGATGAGATTACCTTTCCCAATTTCAAATACTTATATGAGTGAATGATACCTTATAAGAAAATTATCAAATTAAAGTATTTGAACTTGATGAAGGAGGTAGAATAGTTTTTGAATTGCTTTGTTTGTATAATGATCTGTTTAAAAGATATTATAAGTTCTACAATTCAATTAAAGTCTAGATTTTGCATAACTTATGTTATTAATTGCGAAGTTAACTAATGTGTGTAAATAGATATTTATAGGCTCATTATAATAAATTCTCAAAACCTAGGGGTTTAATGACTTATCATAATTGCTAAAAGACATTATATGCCCACAAAGTGGAATTGATTATTATTTAGTTAATTTAGTCTAGATGGTTATGGTTATTGATTTTCAATTGCTTGAGGATAAGCAAAAAGTTAAATATAGGGGAATTTGATTGGAATATATTTTACAATTTATTAGGGGTTAAATTAGTTTTAATTTAGCATATTTATACTATGTTTTATATAAAATTATACGATGTTTTACTATGTTTAATTCATTGTCTCATAGGTGATAATATTAATTAAAAATCTTATGTTAGAGTATACATTTCTCTATAGTTGTCTAATCTAAGAGAAATTAAAGTCACTACGAAGCTAATGTGATAGGCAACAAATTTGTATAAGGCATATCAATTTAAGCTTTAAAATGTCAAAAAATTGAGGTAAAGTTGAGAAGTGGGTAACAAGGTACCAACATAGGTCTATATAAGACCCATGTTGGACATATTGCTTGTTCAAAAACAAACATATGCCATATATGAAGTAGAATGGCACAACACTCATCATATTTGTATAGTTAAAGTTTTAAAACAAAATTGACATCATTTTGAAAGTGTAATAAGTGTCTTAATCATGATTTATTGAGAATGTACGAAATTACAAGTTTAATCACCTTAGAACTCTTCTATGTAACCTTATCTTACAAATACTTTTCTCAAGGTTTTTTTTTCTTAGATAACTATAGAAGCTAGTGATAACCTCCTTTGTCATTAAGTTAATAGTTTTAGGGTTTCTTAACATCAAAGAGGGATTTGGAGCAAGATTAGAGGAATATTATGACAACTCGTGTTGGGCCCCGATTCCTTTTTAAGCTTGTTTAAATTATTTTGAGGTGTTAGTATGATAATTTTTCATTTGGTTGGAATAAATTGGGGATTCAATTGTGTAGGTTATGATTATTACATGAAGAGTTTTAGT
>JAOSBL010000004.1:24861153-24880371 GCA_027568915.1 Erythroxylum roraimae
TGATGATTGCTTGGAATTTGAGGTTTGATGAACCAATTGAGTCAAGAATTGATAGTTTGATGAGATTTGATTTGGTGTTTGAGTTAGTATGAAGTGAATGTGCACTAGAGTAAGTGATTTTGGGAAGATCATAAGTGTTTGTGATGATAGGAAGGTGTTAGGAAGCATGGAAGAAGGTTTGGAGGGCTTTGGGGAAGCCCATGTCAATTAAACGGACATGGAAGTCCGTTTAACGGACCTTCTCGGGTCATTTGGGACCCTTGGCTTTCCCATGTCCGTTAAACGGACATGGAAGTCCGTTTAACGGACTGTCTCGGGTGAAAAATGCAGTTTGCCCGATCCATGTCCGTTAAATGGACATGCATGTCCGTTTAACGGACATGCACTGGAAAGAGGATGCATTTTGACATTGTTAGAGGCCGATTCAGGATTTTTGGTCTTCATGAAACTTTTAGATCTCGAAGTCTTCTTTCTAATGGCACAAAAACGAAAGCAATCCGACATTTGTGGAGGATGTTATGGCATTCGCTCCAAGAGAGGTCAAAATTGATTTTGGGTATGAACATGGTCCATTGTTTAGGGCATAACTCCCTCATCCAACCTCCAAATGGGGTGATTCTTAAGCCAATGGATTCATGAGACATGTAGGTATCTGCCCATGAAAATTTGTATCATTTGGAGTTAAATTGAGAGAGTTTTCATTAGAACAAGAGAGAGGTCAGATAGGAGAGCATGTTTGAGATATGAGCACATTGTGGTATTATGATGATATCTTGAGTTGTAGAACTCCGATTGAGGTAATTCTTTCACCAAATTGAACAAGAGATATAAAGCTATGATTTCTATGAAGAAGTCAAAATGAATTTAAGATTTTAAGTTTTCCAAATTCGGTGTACACGTAGGAGAAATGAGTTCAAGCATGGTGATTAGGTAGCATGGGCACACCATGAAAGATTTGTGAGTGAATTTTGGAATGTTACAAGATTGATGATGCATTCATGATGTCTATTAAGGGTTCAAATGGATTAGAATGAAAAAAAAAAAAATTAACCCTCCAAGGTTATTTTCACACTCCCATTTCATGATTCAGAATAAGCTCAAGGCTTCATAAGTAAGCAAGAGAGTTGGGTTCCGGAAACGGGATCCAACATAAAGGTGAGTTTACAACCATAAGCGAATAAAGGAATTGTTGCCAAGAACTTTGTTTCTCTAATGATGATCTCCTGTTAGGTTCTAAGCTATACAATTATGCAATCTTTATTCATGAAATAACTTGTAGCCAAATTGAAAACTTAATTGTAAGAGTGAGCATTAATTTTTTTAATTTAAATTTTCATTTTTAAATATTTTTTCCTAGTTTGTGTTCTTGAATTGAAACCCAAAATAAACGTCATGTTTCTATTATTGTTATAAGTTAGTTACTCCATCTATATTTAGGTTAAAGTCATACTAATAGTTACTAAACATATGAATTAAAATTAACCTTATATAAATGAACAACAACAACAACAACACCTAGTGAGAGTTTCATGCATATTTTATGCTATGCCAGTAAACTATACTTGTCTGCATTTTACCATTATTTTGTGATAAATTACAATATACTTTTAAGTAATCATGGATTTCTATATAATTTCAAATATAAACTTCGGAACATTCGAGATCACACCTGGGCTCATTCTTCCCTCTAAAAGTTACTTTGTTATTTTAAATTCATGTTCTTGGTTTTTCATAATTGAATTTGTTTATGTAGGAAAATTGTAAGGTGATGGACTAAGCTTCCGAAGATTAAGAACATTAGTTTTCGTTGGCAAGTATTCAAATATAAACTTCGGAACATTCGAGATCACACCTGGGCTCATTCTTCCCTCTAAAAGTTACTTTGTTATTTTAAATTCATGTTCTTGGTTTTTCATAATTGAATTTGTTTATGTAGGAAAATTGTAAGGTGATGGACTAAGCTTCCGAAGATTAAGAACATTAGTTTTCGTTGGCAAGTAAGATTGTTGGCTTCTCCTCTTTCTATTTAGATTATAATGCATATTTAGTTTACTAGTATTTATGTCTTTGTTAATATTTCATAATATATTTAAATTTTGTGAATTTTTTTGAATGATTCATGTTTGTAATAGAATTAATTGACCAAGGCTACTGTCCTAGCCACTAAATGGTTAGTTTTTGTTTCTAATTAATGTTTTAGGTTATTTTAAGTATAAATAGATTACATATGAATTATGGGAGTGATCTTAGGCATAATAGAGAGTTGTTAAGAGTTTTAAGAGGCAAGAGAGTGAATTTATTCATTACATAACATATATTAAGACTTTGATTATTGGTTTTATCAAGAAAATTAATTTTTTAATTTGTATAATTACTACAATTAGGACAATTGTCTGTATAATTTGAAACAATGAATTTAATTTGGATTATATGAATAATTAACTATGTCATTAGGTCTTACTAATACACTTAATATTTTTATAAAGTTAATAAATTATATATTGTATACATATATAGGTAGGTTATAGTTGTTTATTTCAATGAAATTTCAATGTATAACAAACTCTTAGAAAAGTATATTTATTATTCGATGCAGGTGGAATTTAAACATATTAACTGGTTTATGCTTAGGATGTTTAAAAATTAAATTGCTAATTTATTGGGACACATTTTTAAAACGAGTGAAGTTGCCTATTTTTTATAACATCTTGTTACATTGTGAAATTCATTATTAAGACTTGCACTCCTATTTATGTGGGACCTTTTGAATTTGATATATACTGTATAATTTATCTTTAATTCTTTCTTTATCACTATTGATCTATATAAAATTAGTGAACATTCAAATTTAATTCAAGTTATGCAACTACTATGAGTTTTAAAGTTATAAAACCCCTTAAATTTACAATGTCTAGAACATTAGTGGTGCCATTGTAGTATATGTCACAATGGTCTTATATGTTGAATTGATATACTACACACTTTTTATGTTTGATGATTATTATTTCCATGCAAGATCAATCTCAAAGTAACAATATGGAGAATAGGAGAAAACCCTTGTTCTTGAAGGAATTGCAAAAATTATGAAAAGTTTAAATTCTTGTCTTCCATGGAACTATGGAGATCATAATTAATCAAATACATTATTGCTAGATCATTCACAATAGAAGGTTTTATGTAATATATCTAGCATATAAATTTACTATTTACATTTTTATCTTTATTATAAGTTCGTAATTGCTTTCTTTGTTTCATGATTTTACACCTTCCTATTTATGTCTAACCTCTCTTTTTTTATGTAGGGAGTTGAAATGTTTCCTCACTTGTACCGATATTAAGATAATAACAATTCTACCTTAGGTGAGATACTCTAATGATTGTTATTTCTCTATTATTAAGTTAATACTATTTAACTACTTATGAGTGCTTCAATCTTATCTTGTTTCTTTATTCTTATATATATATATATGGATTTGGACAAGATTGGAAGGTGATCTTCATATGTATTTAGACTGATTGGTTAGGGCATCACATGTTCCGAATTATGTTACTTAGAATCCATATGATCAGCATGCCAAATGTCCCTAGTGCTTTTACTTGTATGAGTGAAATTATTAATTCTTTTGTCAAAAGAAGGTCCAAATGTTTAATCCTAAAGAAGGTTCCATTTATTTTCTATTTGTGATTTCTTCTTGCTCAATCATCTATCCTAACTAGGTCATCTTCATAGCAATTATATTACAATACCTCTTCATAGCAATTATATTGAGCACTCTCCTAATATTTCTCCATTAAGATGAATTACAAAAAGGCATAGGCAGCAACTTAATTCCAATATTCACAAAAACAATGATTAATTTCATTATTCATCCAATATAACTTCTAATCTTGATCCTTTTTGAATTCTTATATATTTTAAATGAATCTTTTCTCTCATGACTCTTATATAATCATGGTCTATTTTTTCTAACAAGATTTATATTATTAACATCTTTTTATTTAAACTTTTTATCTGTTAGCAAATTAATAATAGGATCTCATTATTTTTCCTGATTATAATCAAACTTTCGCTAGATATAGAACATAAAAACTTGGAATATAATTGGTTTGGATAAAACAATGCTAGGCTTATATCACTTGAACACATGTCCTACCATAGTTCTTGTTTAAATTTAAACTTTGGAAATTAACTTGTAGGTGATTAACTAAAACATGAATACTTGAACTTCATTATGATTAATTCAAACTTAGGATTAACATAAGAAATTCATAGGTTTAATAGACATGACAATTCTTTGTATAATAAACCCCTAGGACGATATATAGGCTAGAAACCTATAATGCAGCTCCCATGAGGTTTATCGGAGAAATATTCCACGAGCCTCGGAGTTACAGTGAGAATTTGTTTTCTTGATTCATATGGTGTAACAATGCCATATACTATAGTACTTGTTTAAATTCAAACTTTGGAAATCAACTTGTAGATAATTAATTCAAACATGAATACTTGAACTTAATTGTGATTAATTCAAACTTAGTATTAACATAAGAAATTTATAGGTTTAATAGACAAGACAATTCTTTGCATAATAAACCCTTAGGACGGCATATAGGATAGAAACCCATGATGCAGCTCCCATGAGGCTTATCAGTGAAATATTTCACGAGCCTAGGAGTCACAATGAGAACTTGTTTTCTCGATTCTTATGGTGTAACAATGCCACGTACCATAGTGCTTATTTAAATTCAAACTTTTGAAATCGACTTATAGGTGATTAATTCAAACATGAATACTTGAACTTCATTGTGATTAATTCAAACTTAGTATTAACATAAGAAATTTATAGGTTTAATAGACATGACAATTCTTTGCATAATAAACCCCAAGGACGGTATATAGATTGGAAACCCATATTCGAGGAGCCTAGGAGTCACAACAAGAATTTGCTTTCTCGATTCATATGGTGTAACAATGCCACTTACCATAGTGTTTGTTTAAATTCAAACTTTTCAAATCAACTTGTAGGTGATTAATTCAAACATGATTACTTGAACTTTAATGTGATTGCTCGATGTAGTGTTGGATTTAATATATGTATGAACTTTTTTTTACTTCTTAATGTCACTTCTTACAGGACATTGGTTAGCATATTGTTTTATTTGACTGATATATACTCACATATGTTGCCTATCTATTAAGTCGTCCAACTTCTGTTCATATTTGGTATATTTTTAAAATAATTTATGGCTATATGTATGAATTACAGTTCATTTGTAAGGTTATTATGAGTTAGCATGGTGTGATTATCCAATCACTAAGGTGGAATTGGTTGTGATTGAGTTTTCTAATTATGAACTCATATGGTGGGATAGGTTGGTTTCAATTTAGAGGGAAAATGGTCAGAGACCTGTAAAAACTTAGGGGATGTTCTGTAAAGTAAAGATTAAATGTTCTATAAACTTAGGAGAAATGAAGGCTACTCACAAAGAAATCACTTTTTTAAATATCAGTTTTGCATAAATGAGTAATGTTGATAGATCTTTGATGTATAGACTATTAACACCCGACGATTTCATTAATCCCAAGTTTATTGAGGGATTTGAAGCTTTCATTCATTATGCATGTTCTTAACTTGCATATATGGATGGCCCAAAGATCAGATGTTCATGTAAAAAGTGCAAACATATTCGTTTTCTTCCTATTGATGAAGTAAATCTCCATTTGTTTAGAAAATAGTTTGATCCAAATTATTTTGAGTGGACATGACATAGGGAGCCATTAATTTTTAGCGCCTCAAGGGGTAATGAAGTAAACTCGTCAATAAATATAGATGACTTTGAAGGAGGGACTGGATTTAGAACAAGTAATGTGGGTGCAACTGAAAATCCTTACATCCAAATAGTTTATGATGTAGCTGGTTATACCTTTCAGGAAAATATAGAGAATCTTGAAGAAGAACTAAACCCCCATGCAAAATAGTTTTTTGACTTACTAAAATCAGCTGACCAAGAAGTATGGCTAAGTTGCGGTACCATGACTCAATTATTTTCAATTACTCAAATATTGAACATAAAGTCTGAAGGGCATATTTCTGAACGAAGTTTTAATAAAATTCTTGCTTGCTATAATGAATTATTTCCTCCTGATCATACAATGGTTGATAATTTTACAATATGAAGAAACTTATTTGGGGTCTTGGTTTGCCAATTGAAAAAATTGATTATTGCAAACTGGGATGTATGATTTTTAGGGAGATGATGTGAAATTACAAAAGTGCAAATTTTGTGGTCAATATATGTTCAAACCTAGAAAGCGTACTATGAAACAGAAATTAGTACCTTACAAGCGAATGTATTATTTCCCGCTTACTCTGAGACTTCAAAGACTATATGCCTCTAATGTTACTGCATCTCATATGAGATGGCGTAATGACAGGAAGATGGAATAATGTGTCATCCATCGGATGCATTCGCATGGAAACATTTCAATAACACTCATTATGAGTTTGCATCTGAAAGTTGAAATGTTAGGTTGGGATTGTCAACGGATGGATTCTAACCTTTTGGTCAATCCGACCAACAATATTCACCATAGACAATCATAATTACTCTTTATAATTTGCCTCCATAGATGTGTATGAATGAGACATAGATGTTCTTGATAGTCATAGTGCCAGGGCCTACAAATCCAAAGCATAAAATTGATGTATTCTTATAACCAGTGGTATCTGAATTGCATCATCTTTGGGAATATAGTGTAAAGACATATAATATGTCTCTTAAACAAAATTGTTTGTTGAGAGCAGCTTTGATGTGAACTATTAGTGATTTCCCGGTGTATGCTATGTTGTCTAAATGGAGCACAGTAGGAAAATTGGCTTGTCCTTATTGTGGAAATGATTCTAATGCATTTTATGATCCAAATGGGGCCAAAACATTTTGGTTTGATAACCACAATAAATTTCTTCTTCCAGATCATCCGTTTAGACGCAATAAACAAATTTTCATTAAAAATAGGATGGTACAAACACCTCCTCCCCTTGACAAAGCTGGTAAAGAGATATTACAGGAGATTGATGAATTAGGGTGGCTAAAAGTTATAGAACTTGAAGCTGATGAAGTTAATATAAGCATTAGTAAAAACTTTTGTTGGAGAAACCGTAACATCTTTTGGGATTTGCCATATTGAAAAACTAATTTGATATATCATAATCTAGATATGATATATATTGAAAAAAAATATTTGACAATTTGTTCAATACTATAATAAACATCGAAGAGAGGATAAAGGACAATGCAAAATCATGAGCTGATTTAAAAAAATTTTGTAGAAGGAATGAGTTAGATAAAGATATTCGCACTGGTAAATATCTAAAAGCATATTACACTTTAGAGAAAAAAAAAAGGAAATTTTGTATGAATGGTTGAAAAGTCTAAAGTTTCCCGATGGTTATGTTTCAAACTTAGCAAGGTGTGTGGATATGAGGAAATACAAATTATTTGGGATGAAAAGTCATAATTGTCATGTATTTATGCAAAGGCTAATTCCAATTGCATTTCGAGAGTTACTACCGAGTAAGGTTTGGGAAGCTATAACAGAATCAAGTATGTTTTTCAAAAGCTTAACATCATCTGAAATAAGGTTGGCTGAAATGGAAAAAAACTAGAAAGGGAAATTCCAGTTATCTTGTGCAAATTGGAAAAGATTTTCCTTCCAAGCTTCTTTGACTGTATGAAGCATCTATCCATACATTTAGCACACGAGGCTAAACTTGTTGGTCCAGTTCAATATCGATGGTTGTATTCGTTTGAGAGGCAGTTATAGTTAATATTTAAATAAAAGTTATAATATGTTTTAATCACAGAATTGTAATAACCCTATTTGTAATATAGGTATTTGCATCACTTGAAGAAAAATGTCAAAAACAAGGCTAGATTTGAAGGTTCGATATGTAATGCTTATTTAGTAGAGGAAGCAAGTACATTTGTTCACATTATTTTGAGCTACATGTGCAAACAAGAGAAAGAAAAGTTCCTTATAATGATGATGGGGAAGAAGCGAGTGATGTTGATGATAACTTGTCTATTTTCACATATCCAGGACGAACATATGGACGTTCAACAAGAAAAATGTTAACAATAGAAGAAATAGAGGCTGCCCATGGTTACATTTTATTGAATTGTCAAGAGGTTCAATCTTTCGTGCAATAACTTCAAGTGATTTTGAAATAGATTATTTGAGTTTCCAAAGTTACTATTGTTCATAACTAAAATACTTAATAATGCTTTTAGATTATAAGCAATGGTTACGCGAGCAAATGCTCGAAATAACACAGGATGATATCAATAAAGAAGTTGAAAGACACTTTCCTCGATGGTTCGAGAAATATGTAAGTTTCACTTGTAATAATTGAAATGGTTGAATTATCATATCAAAGTGATTATATGAGATTATACTATTTAATATGATAAAAAAAATTATGTAGGCCTCAGAAAATCCAATAGAGAACAAGTTCATATGTGATCTTATGAAAGGACCTTTGCAAACTGTTAAATCATATCCAGTATATTTTGTTAATGGATACACATTTCATACAGAATATCATGGTCATAGCGTGACAACAGTAAATAGTGGGGTTTGAATATAGGGAGAATTGATAGATTACTACGGTAAAATTATTGAGATACTTAAAATTGAGTATCCTACATTGCTAATAAAACGGAGTGTGATATTTAAGTGTGCATAGTTTGACCCAACTCTTAATGTTGAAACCAAAAGTGCGCAGTCGATACAATCTAATTGAAATCAACCAGAGAAGAAGATTAAGACAATTTAAACCTTTTGTGTTGGCGATGTATGCAATCCAAGTGTATTATGTCCCTTTTCCCAACTTACGACGAGATAAATCAGATTAGATGGTCGTATGCAAAGTAAAAACGAAATGTGTTTTTAAATTACATGGAAAAGGAGAAAATATGAGAATTGAAAGTGAAGCATTTCAGGAAGATGTTTTTGAAATAAATGCATGTGTAACATATAAAGAGAATAAACCTTTGAACGATCCAAATAATAAATATGTTGACATTTCATCTAGAGAGGATGAAGAGGGCAATAGATTTGAAGAGGAGTCTGAGTTTGATTCTAATTCTTCGAAAAAAGAAGATGATGATGATTTTGATTTACAATTATGTGTTGATAGCGATTAATTTGTGTTTGTAATAGAATATTATATGAATTCTATTATTGCATCAACAGTATATCGTTATATATTGACTTTATATTGATCTATTATTGGAAAATTCAGTAAAATGTTAATTTCATATTAAAAATATGCCATCAAAGAGAAAACAGGATATGATGCGACCAAGGTTCAGGTTACAACGAATTGGAGAAGCCAGTGCATTTCCAGGTGAAACATCACATTCTACAGATGCTACTGCACATCCAGCTGAGGCATCACCTTCTATACATGCTACTATACCATCTAGTAGCTCTACTACACCATCCACCAGCCTTATACCATCCACCACTCCTATATCAACAAAGATATCAGGGAGAGATATCAGGGGAAAACGTTGCGGATGAAGGAGGCAACCTCCAACCTGGGGCTAAAGGAATTGATGGAAGAACGTACATCACAATTGTCAATAATTTGTAAGTAAAATTCTAAAAATTTTGTAATATATGATAACATCATAGGTTTATACTGAAATTATAGGTTTTAATTTGAAAATGATCTAAAATAACTTATATATTAGGTTAGTTCCATCTGGAACGTGCTCAAGAAATATCTCATCCAAGTTCAAGAAGCGGATAGATTTTGAGAGTTATATATGGAAGAATGTCTCTCAGCCGATAAAGGATTTTTATTATCAGAAGTTTGAGGTACACAAAATATATTCTTGAATCATTTTTATTTTATCTAAATTTTATTCGTTAATTAGATAAATATTGTCGTTTAGTACTTTTTTTCAAAAAGAATTTTTTTGGGATCTAAAATTGAATGCTGTAATTTATAAAGTATGAGAGAAACGAGCTCGCACACATTATAAAGACTTTCTTGCTTTGATACACAAGAATGGTGTAAGACCACCATATATATTTGAAGAAATATGGAGTCGTTAATAACAGTATTAGGCATCACCCGAGGCAATATCTATTTCAGAGCACAATTTTTCCAACAGACGTGGAGGACCAAAAGGAGAGAGCCTACCAGTACACATTAGAGGATCTTTGACCCACTAGAAGCATACACTTCAATTTGTAAGTATCAAAACTTTACACTTATATTCTAATTTTTGTACTTTGATATATGAAATTTGATTATGAGGTAATTTGATATATGAAATTTAAAATAAAAATATATATGCATTATGGAGAACAGTAATGTTATAAATGTCTAGTGTCATTAATGACTATGTTGTTGAGTTAAATGTTTTTGTTTAATAGAGGATAAATATTATAAAAATAGAGAAAATTTTTCGGAAATTTTTATAAATTGTAGTTCACTTATAACAATTTGTTCTGATGCATGAAAAGTTTATGGGCAGGAAGCCTACACCACGCCAGCTCTTTTTGCAAACTCACACCAAGAAGCATAATAGTGTGACCTTCATCAACACCTAATGCAGACAAGTTCATATATGCAGAATTTATACTTTAATATTAATTCTTAAAAAGTATCACTTATTAACATAAAACAATTATAATGATATGACTAAATACAAGAAAGTATTGAACGACAGTCTCAGAACTTTGAGATTGTTGATGAGAGTCAGGCGTATCTTGATGTAGTTGGTGGTAGGGACCGTTGTGGATGGATTTTTGACTTAAGTTCATTTGCGAACACATGTTATTCACAATCCTCCGCATCTACTACAGTTAGATCTAGTAGGCAGTCCACATCAAATGAGAGAGTCCTCCAGCTTGAGAGTACAATGAAGAGGCCGGTAACTCAGTTGTAACAGTCGATGTAGTACATAGCCCAACTTCGTAATGAGATGGATCAATTGAAGGGGGGACAATACCTCAACACAGCAGTCAGAGTATCCACCTTTACCTCTTACATAGCTTAAATGAATAAGTGAATATATTTGATGTTTTGCTACTCTTAAGTTTTTGTATAAATTTTTAATATACAGTTATTTTCAAGATACTTATTTATGTACATTTTAATTTTTATTATATTAACAGTCAGGATAATGTTTACTTTATATTTATCAATCAATGTTATATTATTTATATAAATTAAATATACAAAAAATCATAAGATTATGAACAACTCAGGTATGAAGTGAGAAATGGTAGCGGAAATTTATCAAAGCTAGTCCCAACAGAAAAACAATATTCCATCGCTAACTTTCGTCGAATATATTATTACATCGTTAATTAGTAACGGAATAAATAAATCCGTTAGTAAGTTACCGACGGAATATATCATAAAAATTAGCGATAATTTATGTTTCTGTTGGTAAATTTAGCGACGGATTGTTAAATGTCCGTTAGTAACTTTAGTGACGGACGTACGATTTACTGTTGGCAAATTCACTGACTGAAAATTAGAATTCTGTTCGTAAAGTAGCGACGGAATACTATAAATCTGTCGGTAAATTTGCTTTAACTTACTAGCGGAAATCTAAAATTTCTTTGCTAATGTTACCAACGGTTTCACAAATTTCTGTAGCTAAATTTACCAACGGTCATTTCTTTGACGTTTCTTTCCATCATTAATTTCCATCGTCAAATTTATTTTTTGACAAAAAGTCTTTATTTTTTATCAGTAATTTTTATCTCATAAACTTATTTTTAAGCGTAAGTGAGACCTTATACGTAGATAGACACGCACATACAGCCACTCTTGAGAGTAGACGAGACGAGACGAACGGAGAGAAGATACACTTGAAAGTTGATACGACATGGGACCATTGTCCCTGTGCATAAATTCGACCTTTTTCGTTGACGACACGATCCGAGTATGCCGCTATGTCCCTTTAACAGACTTACCTCCTCTCTTTATCTCGCTCCTCTCTCTCAAAGTCCTTAGCTTTCTTAATGTTTAGGACTCGATCTCTTGCTATTTCTTTCAATAGTAGCTAGTTTGTTCGGACTCATCGGAGGAATCCATGGAAATGGAAGATCACAGTCACAGTAACCAGTTCGGGATCGATATAAGGCAGTTCATTAGCGGTAGGCCAACTCATTTCCCGTTAACACCACAACCGCTGCAACCACCACAAGACCTCTTCTCTGCACATAGAAATCATCACCATCATCATCAACAACTTCAACCACCTCAAGCATCTCAGTCACACTACGACATGATGATGCTCATGCCTAGAGATTCTGGGTTACACGAATTTCGCTCTGGTTCCAGCTCCAATGCTTGTTTGAATGCTCCTCTTCATTCTACGGCCGGTGCTAGTGCTAACAGTGGAAGTAACACAGTTAAAGCTTCTGTTATAACTCCTACACTTAGTGGCTTAGAAGTTGAAGCAGGTGGTTCTTACGGTGGCGACGTTGGAACTGGAAGATGGCCTCGACAAGAGACTTTGACTCTTCTTGAGATCAGATCTCGTCTGGATTCCAAGTTCAAGGAAGCTAATCAAAAAGGACCCTTGTGGGATGAGGTTTCTAGGTACTCGCTTGCTTACCCTAATTGTTTGATTGTCTTTGCTTCTCTTTCTCATGGCCTTCTTCTACTTTTTGCTCCCAGTTTTACTCTTT
Organism: Erythroxylum roraimae; assembly: GCA_027568915.1. Taxonomy (NCBI): domain Eukaryota; kingdom Viridiplantae; phylum Streptophyta; class Magnoliopsida; order Malpighiales; family Erythroxylaceae; genus Erythroxylum; species Erythroxylum roraimae. The sequence goes on from JAOSBL010000004.1 coordinate 24,873,878, forward strand.
TTGTTTTATTCGAAGATTTCTCCTTTCATTTTTCAATATTGCCTTAGTTCAAGCGTCACCAAAGAAGATGGTGGGAAAACTCGTGTGCTTTTGTCTGATTTTAGCGGCTGGCTTTGCCATTTGATGTAGGCTCAGAAAACATCTTTGTTCTTTCTCGCCCTTGTTTTGAGATCATTTTTGTTTTCATCCCTTGTTAGTGGTGTTGCTAAGAGATCACAAACGTTCAGCTGGACTTTTGCTAGAAATTTGACTTCTCGAATGGGTCTGTGAACTTTTTGAAGCAGCAATATATGGGTCTCAGCTTTTTTACTGAAAATTTGACACAGAACTTGACTGCAGTGCTTTGCTCAGTCACAGACCCAGCCTAGGGTCTGTAAATCCTCTTTGCTTCATTTTTGTGTTTCGTGTTTGAAGGATAGCTAACTACGGCTAGTGAATGGTTCAGTACCTGGCTGGTTTCGGCTTTTGAAAATGTGTACCCTTCTTTCTAGTGCAAGTTTCACTGCTCTTATACTTTAAAAAACCACAAAAAAAAAGGTCTTTCTATTGTTTTTATCCTTTGAGAACTCCTCGTAGACCCTTGTCTATACACGGATTGAATGGGGGTAACTTGGACTATTCAGCTACAGAAGCATATGGAATTGAACTACATGATAATGTTTGTTATCACATGACAATTATACTTAATTTTAGCATTAATTTCAATCTAAGTTAGGGTTCCTTCCTGCCATAAAAGCATTTCTCCTTTTGACGATCCGTTCCATTTCTCAGGATCATGGCTGAGGAACATGGCTACCAAAGAAGCGGCAAGAAATGCAGGGAAAAGTTTGAAAATTTATACAAATACTACAAGAAAACTAAAGAAGGGAAAGCTGGTAGACAAGATGGTAAGCACTATAGATTCTTTAGACAACTTGAAGCTCTTTATGGAGAAAGCAGCAATCCAGTTTCAGCCCCTGAAACCCATTTTGGAAACAGCCTTGGATTTCCCATTGCAACTAACAGCTCGACTCAAGCCAACCAAGAGGCTTTTCCTTCTCAAAGGCTCTGTGATAGCCTTAGCCTCTCTAGCTCTTCTGAGTTCGATACCACCTCATCTGAGGACAATGATCTAAGCACTGCAACAATAGCTGAGAATGATTCAAGCGAAAAGAGGAGGAAAGGAAGAGGTAGGAGGAGCTGGAAAGCAAAGATAAAAGAGTTCATTGATTCACAGATGATAAAGCTAATGGAAAGACAAGAAGCTTGGCTCGAGAAATTGACAACGACTCTCGAGCAAAAGGAACAAGAGAGGATGATCAGAGAAGAAGAGTGGAGGAAACAAGAAGCTGCGAGGATCGATAGAGAGCACAAATTTTGGGCTGAAGAGCGAGCTTGGATTGAAGCTCGTGATGCTGCTATAATGGAATCCTTGAAGAAATTGACGGGTAGAGAAGTGAATGTCTCATCTCCCGAAGAGCTTGTGGGTGCTGAAGTTCAGAATCATAGTGACAACCAGAATGATAATGGAAGTGAGACGATAAACAACAGTACTATTAAGGGTGATTTCTGGCCTGAATCAGAGATTACAAGGCTAGTTCAATTGAGAACTAGCATGGAACCTAAGTTTCAACGAAGTGGGTGTCCAGAAGAAGTTCTGTGGGAGGAGATTGCGGGGAAAATGGCATGTTTTGGCTATGAAAGGAGTGCGTTAATGTGCAAAGACAAGTGGGAAATTGTCAACACTTCTCGTTGGAAAAACAAAGCGAGTAACAGGAAACGCAAGGAAAATTCAAGAAGCTGTTGTTACTTCCCAAGTAATGAGTCTATTTACAATCCAGAAAACGCCTATTGTGAGATAAGTGAACAAGGTCCTGAGACGGTAAGAATTCAACCTAACGATGGTTCACCACCAACAAATTCTAACGCTGGGAATGTGGTGAGTGACAGCTGCTTTCGCTTCCTGATGAGTGATGGATCGGAGAACATGTGGGAAAATTATGGGTTGAAGCTAACCAAAGGAGATCAAAACTAGTAAAGGCTAACAGGAAGTCACTGACCAATTGGTCTAGACTATAGACCTCTGGAGTTCTGTATTGTGTAGGAGGAGCTGGTTAACTTGTTAATAGGATGTACGGGTTTGACGTGAGGGAACCAAATACATTTCGTGATAGACAAATCTGACTTATGAGACTAGTGGCAGATATGTTGGGTAAGGATCGTTGTTCGTTTCTAAACGTGTCTGAAGATTATAGAAATTTTAATTAAACTAATGAGTTTCCTCCATTTGGGGTTTTATGCTGTCAATCAAATGCTGGAATTTATCTTTGTGGGCAGGATATTTTGTTGGATGACGTTGCCTTCTATTAGTGGATGTGGCCTGGCCTCTTTTAAGTTTTATGTATATATTTCTGACTTCTGTTGATTCAACATATGGTGTTTATTTAAAACAAGCACTCTTACTGCACTGGAGAAGTTATTAGAGGGATGAACTCTTCCTACAGTTTGATCCGTTTGAAATCAGGAAACAATTTCGTTTTTGGGCACCGACTTCATCGTACATTACAGTGGCATGTGTTTCTGACAAGTTACTTGGGGTTTTCGTTGAGTAGGGTTTCCATTTGTGACGTATATGAGTAACTGCGTTCAAGACTTTTCATTCTCGATCTGTGTAATTTTTCTGCTCCAATCAACAGCTGACTTGCGGAGCCAAAGCGTAAGTTTTCAGGTAGTTGAATGATTTTAGTATTTATAAGTAGTAACTACCATATTACTTCTAACCTAAAAATGACTTATTGGCTTCATAATTTTATAAAGGGATTCGGGATTTCCAGGAAACAAAGTAGACTGCTTTTTGGTAGCTCAATTTGCCATTCTGATGTGGCGTGCTTGTTATTCCTTTTATCTGGAGGACAAGTAGCTCAGCCAGGATACTCCATGAGAGTTTCAACTACCTGCCTGTTCCAATAGCATGTCAATTTTCTAGAAATGCTTGATATGCGTATCTATGTTATATGTTAATGGCCTTGTAAAAGTTAACCAAAAAGAATTAAAAGGTTTAGACATTGTATAACAAGCTAGCACTGGAATGTCCATTTTCAATCAACTTTTTCCATGTCATGTCTTACACTTGATTCGTATGAAAGTTTAGCGGAAATATCTACATATACCATTTGCAGTTCAAACAAAACGCCTAGTAAAGATTAAACGTCGACCAAGCTTTAATGGCAGCCAAGCCATGGTCGAAGCTTGAACTGTAAATGATTTGAGTAAAAATAACTAACACGAGGAGGCTTATTTCTTTCTCAATTTGGAGGTCTAGCTAGCCTGACAAGTTAATTCCATCCCTGCAGCACCTTCAGGGTAAAATTCAGCATGATGAAGCTAGTTGGTGTATACATCAAACATTGAGAAACGACAAGGACAGATACAGACCTCGATCTTTAGGGAGATTAAAGCCAAATGGTCGTCGAATAAAGGGTGGGAATGCCACAAGATTTTTTTTTCATTTGCCTCTAACACTGCAGATTAACTTACATATATCGTCATCCCTTTAGACGCAATTTTTCTGAAAAAGAGGGCATCTGAACAAAAGTGTAGCGTCTGAAGTTTGAAAAAGCTGGTGGCAAAGAGTCCCAACTTTTCATGATGAAAATCTATCGACTTCTAAAGAAAAGATTGATGTCCTAACCCCGTAAACTTAACCTGCAATAACAGACAGGATGGTACCATATACGTTAGAGACAAGATAGGTGTAAAGTCATGTTTTTTCTCACATAAATACGGACTCACCCGTGCTTAGGAAAGAGTGAAGAAGCTTCGCGTCAGGAGAACCCAGCCCAGGCAACGCGGGACAGTACAGTAAGCTAAAACCGGCAAATGTACTGCTAGTGTAGGGTGTGCTTAGTGCTTACTTTCCTTCAGCCTCTTTCTCTTCGTTTTATTGTTGATTTTCCTTACCCTTTTGCTTCGCAGCCAGAGACTTTCTAGTAATTATAAATCAAATGAAAAGGTTATCAGCTCACAATCATACAAAAGAACGTCACAAACTTAAGAAGAAACCAGCTCTTATTAGATTTGAAGCTTACTGTCAGTTGATGTGACTTGTTACTGAGCTTGAGGGACAAACTGCTAAACTGTTCCTCTTATTAAGTTTGCCGTGAATCGGTGACAAGGGCTTTCTATTATATTTATATTCTTGAGAAATCTTTGAATAAAAATGGCCTTCTGCAGCTAGATGAAAGCATTGTAATGATTTCTGAAATTTGATATTATCATCTGTACTGTACTAAATATTTTTTATATATTTTCCTGAATTTGGACCCTGCAGTTGTTTCATTGACTTTTTATTGGAACTCACGCTATGGTCCGAACAGCATCAACTGTGCAAAAGAACATTTATCTCTTGTTGATAGTGGTTAGCTCCATTAATCCACCTCCGTCTGGTCGGGAGTTCCGAGTTAATGTAATTGGTTAGCCAAAGTGACTGTGGGAAGGCGAAATTTGCACATTTTAGAACAATTGCAGTCATGACAGCATTCTAAGGTTAAGCTATTCTTAGGCTTACTAAAGGTTTGGAAGATGACATATAATATTTCAAAACTTGATTTATTTTTTTAAGATAACGATCTAATTCTTAACAAAAAATAAAATTACCTGAAACTTTTTTTATAAACTTATCTTATTTATTTTACAAAATTTAAAAGTACCTATTAATCATATATTTTGTTGGTTATTAATTACAAGATTCTAGCGTAAATAATATTAAAGATTCAAAATCAACTCAAAATAGAAATGAAACAACCGTTAGTTAAACAAAAAGCCCATTTAAAAAAAAGGTTACTGCATTTTGCCAACGAGGGAACAGAAGCTAGAATCTTTGAAATACTTTCAAAGTACCAATATTCTCAAAAGTTATACCTTGATCAAAATCTCTTATGCCTTAAAAAGTGACGATTCTTTTTGTGAGAGATTATTAAAGCTCATATGGAGCAAATTATTTCTTCTTTTTTTGAAAACTTGTATAGGCTAGGAAAATATTACTAGTATAAAAAGTTAAAGAAACTTGAAAAATATATATTGTGAGCTTGTAGAGGCTCGATAAATACTATTAGTGAAGAAGGTTAGAAAATCTTGAAAAATATATACTCGTGAGCTTAAAGAGGCTCGTCAAATTACTACTTGAATTTTCATAGTAAAATATTCAAGTTGAATACTTGAGGACTAAACGTAGGCTTAAATTGTAAGTCGAACCAATATAAATTGACTGCATTCTTCTCTCTCTTTTCTTAACTTTTATATTTCCGCATTATACTGTGTGTATATTCATTTTAGCAAGAGGCTCCTTTATTGTTATAATAGGCTCCGTCTGTTTTTAACTTGTTCAAGGTTCCTTTTATTTTAACAGGCGTCTTTTATTTTAAATTGTCTTAATTAGATTTATCCTTTAGCAAATTCCTATCGTTTAATAGGCTTCTATCACTCATCAAACTTTTATTGCTTAAACAGAGTCCTGTCGCATAACAGGTTACTCTTATTTTACAGGCTCCTATTACTTTTTTAAACTTTGATAAGTTCCTGTCATTTTAATCGAATTAATAGTATATCTTAATTGTCTTTGTTTTATCAGCTATTACAATACAATAGCTATTAGAACGTCTGCACGTTCACTACACCTCGTGATCATGGGCCACAAAAATGCCTTTTCAAGTCTAACATGGATCAGGCGACAAGGTCGTGGTGTCTAAATCGTATCACCTCTCGCTTTGAACATGGGCTTAAGTTCTTGTATAGGAGAACCTGCTTAGCTAAGAGGTGTTATTTTCATTTTGGTCACTGACCCAATAACCCTGTCAGCCTGATGTCCATTACCACGTCACATCAAAACGTGTACAAATTAATTTAAATTCACGAGAAACTTTTCAAATAAACTTAAAATTTAAAATTTAAATTTGAATTTAAAATTAAAATTTGAATTTAAAAATCAGATCTAAAAAATTAAAAGAATTATTTTAGGCTTATATAAAAAATAAAAATTAAATACCTTAATATTTATAATAACTCATAATTATTTTAATTTATAATTGTCGTGCAACATCTATTTAGATTTGAATCTCTATAATTTGAAATGTATTATTTTAATTTTTATATTTTATAAATTATTAGTTATCTTTTTATAGTATTGATTAACTATCATAAAAATCTTTTCCTGATATTTTATTAATTTTTTGTCTACGCATAATTCAAAAATAATATCATATTATAATTAAAAAATTTTAATAAAGAATTCAATAGATAATGTATATTTTATATAATTCTTAGGCCCACAGGTCTAAACACCTGCAAAGAAAGGGATGAGATTCGTGGAACCAGATAAACTACAAGGGCCAAGAGAAACATAACCCAAGTTGATACTAATTAAGTATGGCAAACTAATCTAAAATTAATAAATTTAATTTGAGTTAAAACTATATTTAATTTTTATTTATAGAAAATTATATTTCAAAAAATATATA
>JAOSBL010000004.1:24884132-24895055 GCA_027568915.1 Erythroxylum roraimae
AATAATAATAAGGATAAAAATATATGTTTATACTCATCATCAAGATAAAAAGAATTAAACAAACAAATAAAAATTAAGGTACTTTTAGAATAAAGACAAATAATTAATTATGTACATAAATAATAAATAAATAAATAAATAATTTACTTAATACATTATATAAATAAATAATGTTTCAGTAGAAGTGGAATAGTAGAAGTTGAAACAAAATAGTATTAGAAGATGAAGTAACTCTAGAAAACAAGCCGTTTAAATTTTTAACAAAACGACATTGTTTTAATCTTAGACAGAGTAGTCTTGGACGAAGAATCCGGACTCCAAGCTAACATATGTGTACCGTGGAAAATGGCACTTCCTTATCACTCACCAACTCTAGCTTTCAAGTCACCGATAAAGGGTCTAATGCGTCATTAGACTCAGACGATTTGCATATATATTATTATTCTTTATCATCTCCGTTTCTCTCATTTTGCTGGCGCATGTACTGTATAACACTGTTTAGGGGATGGTGCCGGAAGGAAGATGCGAATGATTTTAGCTACATTAGGAAAGCAATATTTTAGTATCGAAATAAATTTATGATCAAGTGTGAGTCAGATTCGATTCTACATTTTGCTACAATTTGACCCCACTTGAAGCATGGATCCAACGCCATTGAAGGAAAAGTGATATGCAAACTAATATCATATGTCCTCGAAGGGAGAGTGGAAACTTTTTTTCTAGTCAATAGAATTAAAGAGAAAAGAAAAATAACGTGCTGACTCATCATCATCATCCAGTCTTTGATGTGCGTTAGTGGCTATCTTGATAAGTAGCTTATGATAGGTTGTTAGATGTTGGCATAACTTCGATATTTAAAAGGTCAAAAGTCAATAGAAAGACTGAATAAACGTTACTTCTACTTCTTCCCTTCTTTTCTCTTTTGGCACTGAAACTTTTTAAATGAACGTGAAAAACAAAAACAAAGTTATGGGTTATTAGCTACTGGGCTGGTTGCAAAAATATTCTTATTCATTATATGTCTTCTGGGCTCTTAAAATGGTAGAAGTAGAACCAGCCACATAATTGTCGAGATGGGTTTTGAAATCGAAATCAAGAAGATGTCGGAAAAGAAAATTAGGCACCATTAGGAGGTGAGTTGCATTAGAATCGAATTGCCATTGACTATTGTGGCTTGAGTTGGAGGCTTTCAACACATTAGTAGCATCGAAAATAGAGGTTTATATAAATTACGTAGATTCAATAACTTAATTCATTGTGTCACTAAAATCTATATGTTGGGACAACAATGGTAAATAGTATTGTACATTATTGATTAGCAATTCTTGTTAATAATTTTTTAATTAGACAATTATTAATTAAAGTTAAGAAAATTAAAATTTGATTTAGATCAAAGATAATAAAGAAATTCAATAAAGAATCTACTTAAATGGACCCTAATCAGTGTGGGTTGGTTGTATATTGAGCTTATGGTGGAGAAGCCCAATAAGGTTACTATAAATAGTTGCTAAGGTCTCCTGCTGCCTTCTTAAGTAAATTCATGGACGTTCAGTTTTTCTGACCCATTAAGAGGCTTATGCTTCAGTAAATATCAGAACGGTTCAATGATTGTATGAATTTGAATTGAGATTTTTGAATTTATCCATAAGAAAATCAGGGAAATTAATTTGTTTTTGCTTATATAACTTGTATATTTGTTGTTTAAATTGATTTTGAACAATCATTGAGTGGGAAAAGGATCGAAAATGAACTTCAGGGTGATTTTTTGGCAAAATTTCGCTGAAATTCTACAAAAAATTACCAAAAATGTTGCCAAAATTTGCCTTTTTATGGTAAATGAAGGAATAGGCATTAAAGAAGGAACCTGCTACTTTTGAGACGCGTTTAGCATCTGAGCCAAGCATCAGACTCGTGTGTAGTTGACGAGTTTGCTCGTAACCATATGTGTGTTCCACACACCACTGAAGGAAGTGTGCGTTTGTGCTTGTACGACGCATGGTGTGAACGCGCTTCACATATCCAGAGAAGTTCGAGCGCATGCTGTTCACACACCATTCAGCTACACATGCAATGTTAACATCAACACACTACTGGACAAAAAGAAAACCCAAATTTTCTAGAATTCGTGAAATGGTCCCTTAAGTTATTTTGGGTTAGTTTTTAGAATCTTGTGAATTTAAAAATGTTGGGTTTCATAATCGTACGACTGGATCCAGTAACCATAAATCCAATAACTTTGATGGCGCGATCATATTTATCTTGTCTGAAGAGTTGGATCTGGACATATGATCGTTGGACTGGAGTACAATCTAATTTCATGCAGGTTTGTTCTAGCATGTATAGATAATCATCACCTAAAGAGATAGAGGAATCAGAAGAATCATCCTCAAAGGTCATAACAAAAACAACAAACTTAGTGTCTTCATCTTCAGTGGATTGTTCCTCAATAAGATCTTCAAAGTGATTAGAAGAATGAATAAGCAAAATGGATTGCATGTGCTTCAATAACTTGACATCTTTCTTGCTTTTATGAGGACTGGTTTGTGCAAAGTGTCCTGGTTGTTCATAGAGAAAACATCGATTAGTTTTCTCAGAATGATGGGATTTTTTTTCTTGAAAAATCGAACAAACTTTCGTTTTGTTCCATCTTTTCTCAAATAAGTTTTCCTAAAAGGCTTGTAACCTTCCATTTGTCTACAGAATTCATTAATGATAGACATGATTGTGATGAGATTTCTTCTTGTTGTTATAATCAAAGTTTTTTGTCTTTGCACTTAATTTGAAGATAAGGCTTCTTGCAAGCCTGTTTGAGAATTGGATCACCTTTAACAATGTTCTTAAATAAGGCATGTTGATCACAAAGTTTATCAAGAGAAGCTAAAGCAAGTGGTAGATTTCTCCAAGAAATATATTAGCAATATCCCTTTGTAAAGAAACTATGGTCCATTGTAACTCTGGTTGTAGTTGATCTAGAAGGGATGAGATAAAAGTATAACGAAGATTAACATCATTCCATCCATTCAAAAGATAATACCTTTCTGTCATACGTTGAAAATGCTTCTGTAGATCATGTTTGTTAAGTGAACAATATTTCATTGCAAAACACTCCTGACGGATATGCTTATCTATATGCTGAAAGTCACAAATGCATTCTTTATGAATGATTCCAAGAAGAGCTCTGGCTATAGTGACTTAGATATACTGAAGTTTTCGATAGTTGTCAATACTTTGCCACTATTATCGCAAAGTACTAGTGAAACGATAAGTAAACTCAAACAAAATATCCTGTAAAGGATTATTTGATCGATTCATTTAAAGATTTATTCATGCACCAAATTCATGCAAGTGATCTCTCCATTTCTTTGGCGAAAGATCGTCAAAAGTGAACCAAGGTCCTAAAATAGGCTTGGTCTGTGTAGTTGGTTAAGCTGGTGCTGCTTGTGGCCCTAGTACAGGTCTGAAAGGTTTTGTACCTGTGGATTCTGCTTCACTTATAGTTGGTTCAGCTTCAATAGGTTTAGGCATAGTCATCAAAACTTGTGCTAAGTTTGATAAATCAGTTAGCTGGGCTGAGGAATCAGAAGACAGTTCAGAGATCTGTTCAGATGATGACTCAAAGATTGTTGCAGGGACTTCAGATGTTGGGATAGAGGTTTCAGAACAAGTTTCTGAATTATCTGATTGAGCAAAGGAATCTTCTACAGCTGGTGTAGGTGTAAGAGTTGCTATAAACTCCGTCAAAGGCACTTTATCCTTCCTAGTAGAGGTGGAAGGTTTAGACTTCAATAGAGAAGTGGGAGGTGTATGAATCCGTAACGGTTTACTCCACTAGTTAACTAGTTCAGGTTTAGTATATGAAGGTGATGGCTTAGGAACTTGTTCAAGCTTTGGCTTTTTAGTTTTTGCTTGAGTTGCCTGAGGTGGATATGATGTCTGATCAAAGGATAGTTGAACTTGAAGACCTTTGAATAGCTAGCTTCCTCTGGGTATGTCTGATATAGAGAAGGAGTGTATATTGGCTATATATTTGGAAATACTAAAGAGGATGAGCCATATACAGTCTTAGGCTGTGCAAATTACATATCTGCTTCTATGCGTTGTACAATTCCTTGTATCTTCCTGAGTTCTCTAGTTTTGACATCGATGTCAGGTCCAGAATATTTGTGTAGTAATGTAATGTGGAAGTTCAGCATCAAGTTGCTAGATTTGAGCTTTGTATGAATGGTACAGTTGTTGGATCTGTTTAGAGATGATGTCAACTTTATGTTGAGTAGCATGACTCTGTTGACTAATTCCATCTAGTTTGGAATCAATTGTTCGAAGGACTTTGTTCTGTGCTACTGGATTTGATGCCTACCAATTAAGAACTTCATTAGAAGGATTTGAGAAAGTGTTTCTTGTGAAGTGATTCCTATTGTTCAAATATAAGGGCTAGAGGTAACCCTAGTTATTTTACCTGTACGCCTATTTAGAAAAGGAAGCTCTTCTTCGTATGGCTTAACCATCATACAAGGTATAGGAGTAGGAGTAATGACAGAAATTGCTGGCTTAGGCTGACAAGTAGAAGATTTCAACATCTCATGAAGAGATCTAGGTCTGAATCTTTCTATGGTAGACTACTAGATTTGTTGGAATCATCTAGATCTGAATCATCCTTGTATGGATGACACTGTTAAGGAGGTATACAACGAGTTTTAGACTTTTTCTTCCTCATTCATTGTCTGGCATATTGCTCATGATCATCATCACTATCTGATTTAGGGTTGAGATAGATTTCAAAGCCCTCCGTATGAGAAAATACGGGCTGGATCAGAAATATAGCACCAGATGTAGAAGATCCAAATGGATCTTCGTTGGGCCTTGCATAGATGGACTTCACCGTTCCATCTTTTAATGTCTTCAGAATCGGAGGAGTGGTTGTATGAAAAGAGTGTTGATGAGGCTTATTAAACACCTAGGTAATTGGTGATCTATTCAGTAGACATCAACTTTTCAAGCTTCACAGTTAGTAATTGCTTCAGGAACAATTTGTCTGCCTATTCCCCACTACCAATTACCGATTGTATTCTATTGACTCAGATATTCACAGTTTCTTTTTTACAATAACAAGACGTGCATAGGGTGATCTAAAGTTTAGTGGGTGACAAATTGAATAAACCTTCTTCTTTTTAGGGGTTGGCCGTTGGCTTGATATTGTTTTTCTAACTGGTATTTGGTTTATTTGGCGCATGAGAAACCATGATACTTTTGGAGATCCAGATGTGGCTTGCCCGCTCATGTCTTAGTTACATTGTGCGATTGTTGAGTGGAATAAGTTGTTGGGCACTAAGGGCAATCGCGATGCTCCGGTTAGGTGTTGGGTTGGTTGGACCGTCCCCGTAGCGGATGCGATCTGTGTTAATGTTGATGGGAGCTCACGGGGTAATCCAGGTGAGGCTGGCTTTGGCGGCGTTCTTCGAGATTCGAATGGTACTTGGTTGGGGAGTTTCTTTGGCAGTATTGGCATTGCTACTAATATGGTTGCGGAGTTGTCAGCCATCTTCTTTGGTCTCCTCTCAACTTGGGAGAGGGGGCATAGGCATGTCGTCCTTTGCTCCGATTCTCTCGAAGCGATTCGTTTGATTCGAGATGGTCATTTTCTGGTTCATCCCCATGCTAACTTGTTGGGAGATATTTCAGCAATGTTACACTGGGATTGGACTGTTGTTCTTATTCATTGTCTGCGCGAAGGCAATCAAGTCGCTAATAGGCTTGCGCACATGGGTAGTCGTTCTTCTACTTCCTTTCAGTTTTTGGAAGTGCCTCCTCCTGAGGTTGGCCTTAGTTTGTTAGCTGATAAGTTTGGCGTTCTTTTTGAACGTCAGTAGCTCCCCTTTTTTGGGGTCATGTATTTTTTCTTCCTTTCATTTGCATCAAAAAAAAAAAAAATCTGATCTCCATCTTTCAACGTACAACAGCATGTCCAAACTTTTTATTTAACGGAACATTGTGCACGTTTGACTATTATTTTACAGCATTATTAATTTGAAGCCATACCTTCACTTCTCCATGATTTATCTCCTATAACTGTTGAAAAGGAATTGCCAGATAATGTAACGACCAGACTACATATTCAGAATAGAAACGAGAGAAATTCATCGAGTATTGTAAGAGGCACAGAAAGAGATTAAGAAAAAGGGCAATTCGGTAAAGATATTTCATATAAAAATACATATATCTATACATGTAACAATAGAAAATGCAACTTGGAGAAGAGAAAAGATGAAGAACATATTAAGGAAAACATGGAATCAACCTGGATTTTTGAAGGCATAGATAAACAAAGAAAATCCTGCCTTGTCTTGACCCTTCTGTTCCAAGTTCTTCTCTTCCAACCACAACCTACTGTCCGATCCACTTCTTGTCCTAAACATAAAAATAGCGAACCCTGATGCTTCTTTGAAGAACCAGTCATGTAAATCCCACATCATATCAACCAACAAACCATCCAAGAAAATTGTCTGGTTCCCTCTGAAATTCCACTTCAATCTCCTCACTTGAAATATCTTCTTATCGTCAATGCACACGGACAATACAGGACTTTTTGCTCCATCTTTCTCTCCACTAAACTTCACCAATATGTCATGAGCTAGCCCAGTATCACAAAACTGTGCCTTGGTGGAATACACGGTGTTGCCGGAAAAATGCTCGCTGCGAGAAAGCAAGGATGATTTCGCCATTGATAGCTTTTTTCTGAGATTTTGTACGATGAATTCCTCGTCCTTGTCTCCGAGTATCAGCCCCAGTTCTGAATCCACCACAAAGACGACGTAAAACCCTCTGATCGGCTCAGGACCGGTCTCATAACTAGCAGTAGAAAGATCCCAAAAAGCTTCAATCTTTGAGTCGCAGGATTGGAATGACTTAGTGCCTTTGATCTTTCGCAGGTGATACAAATCGGTACTCAACTTCAAGGGGGAGGAAATATTGTTGTCACTAATACTAATGGTCAGGCCTTGGTTTATGAGCTTGTTACGCCATGTGAGTGTGATGAAGAGGGTTTTCAGGGAAAGAAGTTGGAGTCTATATATGCAAGTGACTGCATTTGAAATAGAAGGTGTCAGAGTTGGGGAGACATAGGCCTGACTTGATGGACCCGAGCAATATGAATAAGATATTTTAATGGCACGCTCGCTGTAACAAGATAAGCTCCTCATTTGGGGAGAAAATCCCAAGAAGAAAACGGCACCAGAGATGATAAAAGTTAGTATATATGTATATTCTGTGTGAGGGAGAGAGAAAGATGGTTAAGATGGAAGGTTGTAGCCAAGTGCGCATACAGTTCCTTCCCGCTGATACAAGAAATTGGAACGATTGATGGCTCACTCTTCCTTGCTGATGCCAGAAACTTAGAAGATTGAAGGTGACAAAAGAAGGGTACTCTTCCTCTCTGTGTTTCCCATGTGAACTGTCCTTTCTTGTTTATGAAATTTCATAATTGAAGTAGAGAAATAGAAACTGGTAAGAGAATATGTAATGGACACACCCTTGAAGCATTAATTACGACTTTCTAGTAACTCAAAATGCGCTCAGAAATGCAAACTGAGAGAGAAGTCCATGGGCTCATGTATTAAAAGGGCAGTCCGCCTAATTTTAATAAGCTAGAGTTCGACCTGACAGCCAATATAAAAAATATTAATATTTTTACGTTAATACGGTATCTCCAAACTGACCACACCAGAGATATATTAATGAAGGAAGGTAAGTACAAGACCAGATTTATTTGTTTTATCGTCAAAGATGATGCCAAACAAAACAAGGGTTCTGTTCTTGACAGATACCCTAGCAGATAACCCCAATTGGGTAACGTTGTTAAGGCTGAGGTTGATGATGATGAATGGAAGATGGTGATTGGCGGCCACATCGATTAAAGATATTCTTAAGATTCACCTATTACAACTAAAGCTGACCATGACACTTGCTCCTTTTTGTCATTAATTAGTCATTACCTCATAATATCAGTTAGAATATCAATGCTATATCTTATCTTAAGCTTCAATTAAGGACTTAATTATACTGGAGTTACAAGTGGGGTGATGTTGAAACCACATTTTTTGTTTTAAAACGCTTGTAGAGAGTAACCGCAGATGCTAAGTTGGTTTTGTTAGTTGTGCATTGGGCTTCAAGGTTCAAGGCCACATCGGGATCCATCTGATTAGGACTACCAGTTTTGACTTCAGGGAGAATCAGAAATCCCAAAAGGTAAGTTCAAAACAAATTTGATGAATACATAAAGATATTAACTTTTTTTATATTAATAAAACGTTTTAAATTGAACTCATTTATGAACTTGATCAAGAAAATGTCATTGATTGACGTTCGATTGTCAGTAAAGTTGTTAGATACGTGCAGGCCAAATAATAATAAAGGCGATAAAACAGGCCAAGAAAAGCTGAAGTGGGAAGAAGTTGGCTTGCTGTTGCTGGAAGCTTTTGCACGTAATGATTTTACCAAAACTTTGCTCCAGTAACAAAGTTCATATTAGATTCAGGTGTTGTGAACTCAAATGAAAATAGAGCTTATTACGAAAAACTCTTGATGGAAATACTTATTCAAGCTCGTAGATTATTTTGGATGTTCGGTCAATCCAAAACAGCATAACCTTTTAGTTTAGAGAACAACCTTTAAATATTACAAACCCTTATGATGGCATTTTTTGGAAAAAAAAAAAAAAGAAGACTAAGTAATGATACAAGTGAGAAACCACGGAGGATTCAATGCCAAAGGCTTTTGATTTTGAGATCAGATCCTCTGTCCAATATTATAGTGTCTTATTGTGTCCAATACATCTTAACCATTTATTTATATGAGGTTCGCATAAGGTCTGCGTAGATCCTGTAAAATAAATGACTGAGATTCCATGAGACAGAATAAGACAGAGCAAAACTCAATAGAGGATCTGGTTTCTTTGATTTTGGAAGATTGCATCAAGGACATCACTGCTAAAGGACAAAGACCCCTTAAAGTCTTGTAAATCTTTTGAACCATCCTCGCACTTCCCATGATTAACAACAAGGGCATATCACGGTCAAGCTTAATGAAGAAATGGTGTTACCGTGTAATTTAAGATAGTCAAAACAGATACTGTGCAGATGAGGACAAACTTTTAGCGTACAACTCAATAACATCACTCGTAAAGAAAACAGAGAATCATAAGCCAAGTAAGATTCTTTTCTTCTCAGGAGAAAATACCATTTTATAGGGTAAATGAAAATTTCCGCTCTTTACGGGAAGACTATCTAAAACTTTCGCGCAGCAATCGAATTCGACAAGAAAGGACATGCATATTGTTATAGTATAGCAGCTCCCATTCTCTTGGGTCTGGAATTTCTCTTTCTTGTAAAGTTGTCTAATAGAAATAGGATTGCTTTTCGTGTGTTATGTTCCCTGGTGGATGCTTTGCTTCTTCAGGTCTTAAGTCATGAGCTGTTTTCTTCGTGTACAAGGGGAACGGAAGCAACTGTACTACAGGCGTGGAAGAGACTACTCAAAATGCAAAATTTTCCTAACCAACTAAAACCGTCAACATATTTGAACATTATTTGCTATATTTGTTCAGGCTGTCAAATAAAATTACACTCTAGATCATGTTATGAACACAAAGTTGGAAAATAAGGAGAACATTATCGTCCGGTTTGAAGTGGATTGGAGCTGTTCTAATCGTTGCTTGCACGAACATACATTGGAAAGTGATTGTACATTTTGAAAGAGACAACAGAGCTCGATTTTATGTATCTAACCTATCCAATATATAGTGACTAGACGAGCAAAACATGCCAACCAAAATCAAACATAAACCACAAATAAGTTGTAGAAATTCAACGGAGTATCAGTCAGAACTCATCTACATCTCAGAAGTAGACTTGTAATCCAGAAAATTTGCTTGTCTGTAACTTTGCAAACAACCTTTTCTTCCACTGCCTTTAATAATGGATGATTTATGGACCCTACTTTATCATGATCACTGATTGTTGCCTCCTGTGTTTTCTTTATCCCTACCCGGAGAGAGTCGTTTGAGATTCCACAACAAATAAAATCGAAAAACCACCCAGCTTAACACAATTTAAAACCTTCAAGACGAAAATTGACCCATGCAACGAAACTTCTGTGGATCATATATTATATGGCCAAATGATTTTGTTGCAACGCGTTACGAGATGAACCATACTGGCATTATTGATATGCAAGATTCTAAAATTTTAAGGTTATAATGTTTATGAATTGATAAAATTTAACATTCTAAGATCTAATTTTTAATATTTGTTAATTGATTTAGAGATTAATAATGAATGCTTAAAAAGTGTAGGCTTGATTGATTGTAGTGATAGCACTTGAGGAAGAATAAAAATCTTAATGAAAAAAAATATGGATTTAGTTAGTTTCACTACAGAGTATTATTCAATATTCTAAGCATAATTTTAAGAAGATAATTAGGTTGATTCGAACTTATAAGTTAACTAAGGTACTTTGTGTTGCGGTCTAAACAAAACAATATAAATTAAATTCTATCTAGACCAATTAGAGGTAAGTGCACCCCGTCGACAAGTAATATAAATCGGTAAGAATCGGATATCGTACCCAAGGGAAAATTTCTAACACGTAAGACAATTAAATTAAACGATGAAAAATTACTCAGACGATCAAGAATTGTTTGATTTAAAAATAAAATAAAATAAAGTAAACAAATTAAGAAAATATGAAAAATGCAAGGTTTGAATTAAAACAATTAGATTTAATCAAATGTCAGAAATCGGTTAAGGTATTAGATTTCAATTGGATTGGATACTAAAATAAAATAGTAACGGTGGATTGATTTAGGAAATACTTCACTTAAGCAAATCGAACCCAATGTTCATGGTGTTCCCTTCTCTTCTAAATCCGAGT
>JAOSBL010000004.1:24921139-24935217 GCA_027568915.1 Erythroxylum roraimae
AGAATCTTGGTACCTTTTGACTAGATATATAATGCTCATACAAATAAAACCAAACTCTTTTGTTTTATTAATAATAACTATTTTCATTTCAAAATTGTAACTGAAGAAGATTAAGGTACATGTAAATACACTTGCTTTCTAGGGCACTATATTTACATAACTCCAACAATAATTACAGACTAGTGCAAAAGTATAGATAATTCTATTAAAGTGGTATTCCTTACTATATGGATTTATTTTCAAAATCATTATTATAATCCATATTTGTTGTTAATATGATTCATGTGCATTAAAATAATGATCGTGAATTATTAGGGATAATATAACACAAGTTAAATAATCCGAGCGTGTGTAATTATTGTTTAGATTAACATGTTTTCTCAATCCTTAATACGATTATCACATTAAATCTAAAGAGCTTGTTCTAGGTTATTTGACAGCTAAATCTAATTTAAAATTTTGTTTAATTAGTTACATTCTAAAGGAAAACTAAGATTAATAGAGCTTGTTATTAATCTATGGTTAATAGTTTCAAAGAGAGGTGTGAGAACAACGTTACAATTAATTATACATATTCAAGTGAAGGTTGAGATTGAGATTGAGATTGAACCAAGACTGGACTTAAATCCATGGATTATTTCTTACAATTTTATATCGCGTGATTCTAATTTGTCTTCCATAGTTTTATTTTATTTTATTACATCAATTGAATTCATTCAAACCCTCCTCCCAATCCTATCACATTGATTTGCTCATTACAAAAGTCAGTCACGCGCTCTTTATAAAAATGATCTTTTCTTACTACTACTACAAAATTTAGTTATGCAGAGTTAGGCTTTATTTACTATTGTATTCAGTATGCATTAATACCACGTAGAATACTCCCCAATATAATAAACAAGAATCCCAGTAAAAGCTTACAAATTAAGCTCACTTTATCACTTTGATAATATCAAAAAATATTACTCACTCAAAAAGAAGCAATGAAATGTTTAAATGATTGAAAAACATATAAAATATGTGTAAAAGGTACTCAAATGTTTGTTGATGGAAGAACCAAAGAGAAAACATATATTTATGAGGTTTCAGTACCCTTACTAGTAATTAGAGCCAAAAATTACAATAGTTAGTTACAGATCATTGGTTAATTAATATAGTATAATGGTTGACCAATATGTACTGAATGTGTAGATTCACTAGTTGTTGAGATACTAGTCCACCAATATGGCATATTGACTGACCAATACATCAACCAATAATATTATAAACTCTCAAAATATCGAATTTAATAACTTTGATTGATCAATATGGCAAATTGATTGACCAATACATCAACAAATACTATTACAAATTCTCAAAACATTAAATTTAATAACTTTGATCTATATTAGTTGACCACTAACACGTATAGGTTGATCAATCCCCCCACCAAAAATATGATTTTAATAATTTCAAATTCTCAAAGTCAATTTTTTAATGTAATCATGATTAAAATGCTTCACAAAAAGTTTCCTTAGGAGTGTTTAAAAGATCATGGGATTTTCTCTTTAAAACAAAAGCTTTAATGCTTCTTGATAAATGAAAAGACTCGTGTAATAAAGTGATATAAAATATTTATGTATGGTGAACCTTTAAGATTACCAAACTAATAAAGTGAGATTACAAATGATAGTAAAATATAAAAAGACCTTAATTTGTCTTGTTCTTCTTTTGTTCACGACTTGATCTTTGCTCTGTAAGTTATGAATTTCATCTCTTCTTTTATCAAATTCACGAAGTATCTTCTTGAGTTATGCATGATTTCATTTTGTTCTTATAAAGCTTCTCATTAAGATAAGAAGGTCATTAGTAATATATATGTTTTGTTATCACCTAAGCATTGATAGAGACCTCCTCTAGTTTAATAAACCATGAAAAAACAAAAGCATATTGCAAATAAATCCACACCAAAGTAGGTTATAAACTACGTATTTTGACTCAATACCATGAAAAACATAAATTTACAACACTTCATTGTCTCTTATTTCAATCCTCAATAATTAAGTTATTTTCAATATACTTAACACTTTATAAGCCATGTTTAAATGTATGTGTAAATAAATCTATTATAAACATAGAATATAAACATATAAACTCTATGCAGACAGAGAAAGAAGGATATGATGTCATCTGCTAACATCTGAACATAATGAATATTCCTCTGGTCGACACTAAAAAATGGAAGAAGTCGATGATAAAGATGACATTTAAATAGACGGAATGGGTTACTTGCAATTTCTAAAAAAAAAAGTTATACAAAGAATATTACTCTATTAATATTGCAAAATCATATAGCTATCCTAACTAATTTTAAATATATTAAAATATAGTGAACTGCACAAGTGATGATTAATATTGATTAACATTTACCCACTACCTAGTCGAATCCTTATATGAAAGATCACAAAGTTACCATCATGTTAACTTCATGTTAATAATTCTTTTAGATTTATTTTCTTGGGCATTAAAGTTTGATCGAGTCTTCCACTTGTTTTAATGACAGAATGTAAAGTTAGACTAAATTTAAATGCTTAGCTTGGGTAGGAACCACTGGATGAAATGATGTATGTTTGTGGATATATGCATGTGATGACTGCTTTTGAGTTCCATTCAAAGCGCGTTGAAAAAGTGTCACCGAGTGTCTGTTCACTTGATAAGTTTTGGTTTGTAGCTTCATTTTTCCCAAGCTTCAAACTGATACTCAGGAATCTTCTGTGTTTTAAGTATTCGCCCTAAAACCCACGAAGTCAAAAATTCAGAGGCCGTAGAAAAGCACAGGTAAAAAGAAGGGAGATGGAAGAAAATGCAAAATCGATGGGCTTTAGAAGGAAAAACATAAAATACAAATATTAGTTCAAAATGCCCTGCATTAATTAAAGAAGTCAAAACATCCATCTGTTGAGAGTGGGATTTGAACCCACGCCCTTTCGGACCAGAACCTTAATCTGGCGCCTTAGACCAACTCGGCCATCTCAACTTTTGTTCTAGCTATGCTTTTCTGTGAATGTTCGAGACTGTAATGCAGAAAAGCAACTTGGTCAGCAGGTGATAAAGGTTTCTAGTTGCGAGTCCTTTGACCGTTTCAAAGCACAGGCATCTTTAACGTTGGCTCCACATTTTCTGCTTTTCTAAACAAAGTCTAATCGGTTGGGGAAAGTGTATATGTTGCCTCATTCATTGATATACAAAACTCAATCCTGCTCATTGCACCTGTGAAATAGGACTTTGGATATTATCAACTTGTGGACATTATCGTTGGTGTGAAAGCAACCAAAGAAGGTATTATCAAATCGAGGCATCTATGCATTGTAATTTGTGCATGCACAGTCCTTAACTGCCTTCCTTTTGATTTGAGGGCAATATCAAGGTGTTAATAGACTAGAAGAGGGTAGCCCGTACCCACATATGTCACTGTTGATTTTGAAAGACAGGCACTACCAAAATAATTGTCGAGAAAGTCGTGCATTTAACAACAATCATGTCTTCTCATTTTTCTTTCTTTCATAAAAGTTCATTGAAATCCTGAAATGTTCTCAGTTTATTGATTTTATTTGCGGCAATTTAAATTCCAACTTTTAATTTTCTTAACATTTTTATTTAAATTAACACAGCTCAATTTTATTTGAAGTATTGTATATTTCACAAATTGAAACTTATACCACTCATTGACATAACTCCCTAAATTTATTAATTAAGGCATTACTAATATTTTTTTCAAGTATAAATAACCTTAAATAATTTAAAACTTAAACATTGGGATGACCCAAATCAAATTAAAATGATAAAATAGAAAAAATTATAATCAATCAAATTTTTTTTGCCATAATTGGCTTTCTTAGTTTGGAAGGGATCGATTAACCTAATTCTTGATTATGGAAACTCTCCATATTCCAACTACATTCCATAGCAAGTCAGAATTTGGCTAAAATACAAGATAAAATACTGAATCTTGAAGTGAGCAAACGAACCTGAATGCGCAACAGCTGTGGGTGGTACATTTTTTATATATATATAAACCAGGGTATCCCTGCCGGACATAGAGATTAATCCCTTCGCCACGGGAGCTCGCACGAAACGGTAAATAACTGGCCACGAGACGTGGATGACACTTGTAAACAAAACTGACGTGGGAGTTAGGGACTGGGCAACTTACGATGCTGCTTCTTCGCTTTCACTTTTTAGGCGTACAAAGTATGTTGTGCTCATTTATTTGTTTCTCAACTTCATGTGGAATCATAATGGAACACCATTGACAACGACATAAAATTCTCTAGTCTGATGATTTCAGTTTCATGGTCATCCTCTTACAACCCTTAAACAATACTACTAGTTATAATGAAGTGGAATTGACTGGACCCAAACCCTTCGTCAACCAGCGGACTCATTTCTCTCGTAGTTCTAGTTTTCCATCTCAACCCTTCTCTGAAAAGATAAAGAAAAAAACTCTGAAGCAATGAACAGAGAATATCGGTTGTTTGTAACCTTCCTTTGCCTTCTTTCACTGCTTGTTTCTTCAACATCTTCTCGTTTCCTAGCACAAAAACAAGGTAAAGAAAACGATCTTTTTCTTGTCCTTGTTTCTAGGCATAAAACTGTTACATGCTTCATCATCATTGCAAGATCAAGATTGGAAACTTTACGATTATTTGCACTCTCCTACAGGTCAAAATGAAGTGAAGGTTAATGAAACCACTCGGCCAGTTTCAGTCAGAAACACAAATCTGGAAGTTAACAAGGTAAAGGATTAAAATAATCATTGAACGCCTGTCCAGTTCCCAATCTCTTCGCTCTTTCAAATTATCACATATCGTGTAAGCTTGTTGCCTTTTCATTGAGTCCGTTGTTTGTCAATAATATCTGCAGGTTACCATGACCTCAGGCGAGTACTGCAGCGAGAAAGATGAGGAATGCCGACACCGAAGGATGATAGCTGAAGCTCACTTAGACTACGTTTACACCGAGAGCCATAACCCTTAAATCGATGTGGTCTCCATCATATAAAACAAAGAATTATGTTCTTTCCTATTGTAAGAGAAGTTGAGTTGAAGAAAAAAGTAAGATGGAACTTCGTATCAAATTATAACTGTTCACATATATGGAGCTACATATCAAATTATATGTTGACAGATTGTTAATATAGTAGCTGTGAATGCTTTCCTTTTTCGAGTGCCTAGTTATGTGGGTATCAAGTAGAATGCCAATTTAAACAAGGGAATCCACATGAGCTTTGAATGCTTTCCTTTTTCGAGTGCCTAGTTATGGGTATCAAGTAGAGTGCCAATTTAATCAAGGGAATCCACAAGAGCTGTGAATGCTTTCCTTTTTCGAGTGCCTAGTTATGGGTATCAAGTAGAGTGCCAATCTAAACAAGGGAATCCACAAGGCCATAAACCAGGAATAATCTTTTAGGACTATTGTGAGAAACAACGGAGAAGAACAAGAGTAGCTTTGATACAATAAACACATGGTTGATTGATAACGCCATCCTCAATCATCGAGAAGAACATAAGTAGCTTTAAAAAGGATCCACAGGATCATAGCCTCGGCACTAACAATGCATTTCTTTAGGTAAAAAAGAATAAAATCCTTGCCTACCACGTGCCCCACTACAAAAATTATGAAACCACGGGTCTAAGAACCCACCCATCGCTCCAGGTGATTAACCAATCTTATGCTTGAGGCCAATATAACCTTGATTGTTTTTGGTACGTCTTCCTGTTCATCTAAGTATTTGTATCGTTGCAACATTCATAACTCCAAACGCTCAGAACTAAACTTCATTTATTTTCATTGAACCATCGAATAGGTCGTGAAAAATGCCTTTTGCAGTTTACGCTCTACCGGACAATGATTTCCGTACTAGTTATGGACCCCGATGACCAATTGTTGGAATTGTACATATGAGATGTATAAAAGCCTTGAATTTGGGGCAGAAGACTTGGTGCCAAAAAGTAAAAGTTAGCGTGATGAGAACCATTTGAAGCCTGATGAAACTGGTAGGCTTACATGAACGCTTGAAAATTTGTAAAATCCTCCGAAAAGTGATCCTCCGTAATATTAGTCAAGTACCACCAACCAAATCGAAGAAACGGGAGAAAATCTCTCCATTTTCTGGGCAGGGGGGAGAGAGTCAAATCTAATTCCTATCACAGATCCGTCCCTTGATGGAAGTAACACAAACAAGATGTCATGGGACCAATAAGTTCTTCCCACAATTTGGGGATGCAAAGCACATCCCACTAAAACAAATTGAACGATTAAACTGCAGGTGCACTGCACTATCATCAGCATAAAAGTTACCCAAAAGATAATAGAAAGCAAACTAATGAGGGAGTAAAGCGACAGAACAAGGAATTTAGAAGGGGCATTCAACCTCATTTTTATCCTCTTTACACAAAAAACATAAGACTCATTGTGGAACTGCGAAAATGGATTGCATTGCCTTTCTCCTGCTGTTGGTATTAAATGGTGGCATGACAGGAGACCCGCTACGGAAAATTTAAAATCAGAAACAAAAGCACATCACAAATCAACCATACAAGTGCAGGAAGTTAAAATGTGAACTGTCAGGTACTGAATTATATTTCTATTGACAAAAAAATCTTTTGCAGAACAGAGAAAAGGCATGAGGGAAATCTACAAGATGCTACTCTCATCATGATGCTGGTGAAGACCAACAATTGCATGATAAACGCATAAACTTCTTTTTGTAATAGACTGATCCCTCACTCAGCTTACAGATGTCGACCAGCAATCTTGCTTCTTTAGATCTTCAGGCATCACGCACCCTTTGCCTACCCAAAGAGTTGAGGAATAC
The DNA here is from genome assembly GCA_027568915.1 of Erythroxylum roraimae. Classification (NCBI taxonomy): domain Eukaryota; kingdom Viridiplantae; phylum Streptophyta; class Magnoliopsida; order Malpighiales; family Erythroxylaceae; genus Erythroxylum; species Erythroxylum roraimae. Next base: position 24,927,996 of record JAOSBL010000004.1, read on the forward strand.
TTTCAACAAAATGCAAAATAACCCAGAAACCAGAAACAAAAGGACAAAAGAGGAACAGAACTGTAATTAACTCGGTAAACTCAAATAATCATAAGATGCCTATGAAGGTGCTGAAACCACTGCCAGTTTACAAAATTGCAAAAATGGATGAGGATCTCCATATTAGCATGGCAAAAACCTTGCATATATGAATCAGTAATCCTAAAGATAGACGCCATAAATTTATAAATAATAACCAAAGAATCAATTAAATTTCTGCTTGAGCAGACGTAATAACTATAACTACATTAATGGATCAAAAAAATTATGTTCCAGAAATTTGGCTTCATCAAAATATATGCCCAGCATAACAAATAATGAAACGGTACTCTTAAGTAGAACTCATGCCACTAAGCACTAATCCAAAAGCCACCAGCAAAGGAAAGACGCAGATGTGAAACTAAGAAAATATGGCCAAAGCAGGGAAGATAAAAGAATGCTAAGCATACCGTTTTGAAGGAGGGTATATGAAACAGTGGATTGATACTTCAACAGATGCAGAAGTAATACACAACAGATGCAGAAGTAATACACAAGTAAGATATCTAGAATTGAGACACTATTATGAAATAAGGCCACTTACAATTTTAATACTCTTTTTCCAATCCCAAGTCAGGAACTGAACTTTGTGATCTACAGTTCACATGTACAATGAAAACCTTCGAACTCTCCTTCGTAGAATCTAGCTTACCATCCCCCAATGGAAGTGTTGAGTAAACTGCGCCTTTGAACATCCATTTACTCCTTTCTTGACTATAATAATCTTCAAAAAGTTCACCACACAAAACACATACACATTGGCCTTCATCTGCAGGAACCATTGGCTCATCTTCGTCGATTGGTGCACCAAACTCGTCTATAAAATGAGGAGATTCCACTACCAATGGAGCCCCCCCTGTCCTTGCAATCCAATCCTCTGCATCAGCATACCAACCCCTACTCAACCTGCTTGTACAACCTGGATCTATTCTCTTTAGGGTATGCCAGTCCATATGTCTAGCAAGCTGCTCTTTAAGTTTAAGCTGAAGGCCACATATGATGCATTGGTGTTGTATGTCATCAAAGACTGAACTAATCACAGGTGGATGTAATTCCCGGATTACATCCGACTTAAACTCCAATCCAATGAGATTTTCGACTTCCACTGTGGTAGACTGCTGTAAGGCAGGAAAGACTTTTTCTGCAGGTTCTGGAACTTCTTTCTGAGTGGACTGGGATATAGCAGAAGTGTTCAGAGGAGCGGAAACTGGAGTAGGTATAGCAGTAGCAGCAGGAACAGTTTGGTTCTGTGACTCAGCAGGTGAAGGAGATGATGTATCCGACTTGGAAGCAGATATCAAACCTTTGGCCACTAATGAACTCAAAAGATTGGAAATGGGACTTGCGACCTTTGTCACAGCATCTGATTCCTGTGATGATGGAAGGAGACCAAGCGCTGGAGGGCACTGCTCCTCTTTTCTGGGAGAAATACTGGGGTTAGCCAACGTACTATCATTTGACAATGGAGCAGACAAAGCTACTGAAGAACCCTTAGCCCTAGCTTTTTGTGGCAGGTGAGTAACACTAGGAATAGGTGGTTGAATGCTTGATTTAGGTTGAACTTTCTCTTCATCTTGAAAACTTTTGTTAGGAAGACCACCAGAGGCAATATTAGAAAGAATTCCACTCTTCATAACAGCAGCCAACAAGCTACTAGTACTTGATAGTCCTGTTACTTCTGCGGTAGGCAAACTTGAACGATCAGATGCACTACTTCCTGATGTTGATGGAGTTCTAATATCTGAGACCAGCGGCAAGTGTGGTTTCTGAATCTGATGAGAAGCTTCAGATTCTCTAGACAGAGATTGTCGTGATTGATTATACTGATGACTTGGTTGAGAAGTGAGTACTGAAGAAGATGAAGCCCTCCCCTCCTGAATTTGCACCATGTCCAAGTTGCCACGTTCAACATTTCGAGACGGCAATTTGTCCATGTTGGCTTTTTTAGGAACTGTACATTCTGACTGCGGTAGAGACTGGGGTTGTGTATAGTCTTCCCCAGAAAAGTTTGGCAATTGTTGACGCATGTGCTGTGCTGCAAACGAGGGTGAGGATGGGCGTTGGTGCCTGCCTGACCGAGCAGATGATGATGATGATGGCACTTCAAGGGACGGTAAACTATATTGTGCTAAGGTTCCAGATGGTCCTGATGATGCATGTGCTGAAAACCCAAATTCTGAGGTTGCAATTTGAGAACTTGTGGTATGAGGTCTTACTGCCATCCTGGTCAATGAACCTGCACTTGTGGGCAACCCACTAATACTGGCTGAATGACCATTCGAGTAACCAGTAATAGAAGCTCCTGAATGCAAGAGTCCATCTGCTGTATGTGAATCCTGCAATTGCCACGGGGAGGGCACTGGATACCCACTACTAGCTTGCTCTTTCTGTTCAGAAGATAATGAATCGGAGGAATTTTCTCTATCAAATCTTGGGCCAATTTCATGTACACTTTGTGGCCTTTGGAGGTGATTTTCGAAGTCCTGTACATGGAAAATTTTAGAGTGAAAACAGCAATGCTGAAGCCAACACAGAATGAACACAGAAGTTTTTATTGCAAACTTGATTCAATTTGCAATCCAGTACAAGTTTGCTCATTTACTTTTCTTGCTCCAAAACTCTAAGAAGAAAAAGGTTTTCCCAATTGAATCTTACCAATTTCTCTGCATCATCAGGAGTCCACCCTTTTCTGGAGTTATTAGAAAGTTTAGCTGCATCATGATCTGACACTCTAGAGTGCATTTCCCAAATGAACTCCTCTTCCTCTGAGTTCTTCCAGCTAGGGGACATCTCACTGTGGCTCCTAGCAATGTCCTGAATACGGGGCTCTAGATGCAAATCATAACTAGGAGCCTTTGCTGATGACATTTGTGGGGATCCTTGCTTCAGACTGTAACCATTTTTTTGGCTAGATATTGTCTCCGAGATGCTGCTGCCAGTGCCATACCAAGGCTTGTCATGCCCTGGGTCCGAAATCCTCCCACTTCTTCCAACACCCATGCCTGAGCTTCTTTGAACATCAGAACCATGTTCAAAGTCTCCATATGTTGAACCCATTCTCTTGTCATGAACAAGCTCAACTATAGATTGTTTATGGGGGCGTTGAATATTCTGAAAGACAACATCTTATAAGTGGAAGTACAATTTTATAAGAAGCAATGGGATGCATTAATTTGTTAAAATCTGAATGGAATCAATTGTTTACTCACATTAATTTTGACAGAAACTTCCTCCCATGGGCGTCCAGCACCAGTAATGGCTGACCTGCCTGGCCTTTCAACATCTTCACTCGAGTTGGCTATAGGAAGAGTCATGTCATTGGGTATTCCCTTTGCCTTGAGATAGAACCACATTGATAGAGAAACATAATCAGTTTGATGGCGACACTACTTACACTACCTCAACAGATGAAGCAACATAAAAGAATATTATTGGGACACAGTTTATACATTGTTCTTGGTGTTGCTAAAAAATGTTTATACATCCATCCTCCTTCAAAAGTCATGTACATGCATAAGTAAAAAACTTCTGTGGTAATGTATTTCCAGGAATCTAAGTCTCTATGCCATAGCACATATTTTTTTCTCACATGAGACGAAAAAGCAGGTAACAGTTAGATATAGGAAAGGGAAATATGGGGTACCCAAACTTAGAAAAACAGGAAAAAAAAAAAAGCAATTTTTATTCAGGACATAGCAAACAAAGTTTATGATGTAAGATAGTTTAGTCTAAGCTATGGCAACATATCTATACCTGTATTGCTAAAGGCAGTTCATCAATTCCGCTTACCCTGCTTGATTGCTGAAGTCGTTGTCTTTCCAAATACTTCGGGTTGACATGAATGCTATGTGGAGGGCGCTGTGATTGAGAATCAGGCCTAGATGTAGTTGATGCTGAAGATGAAGCATTCACAGCAGAAACAAAGCCAAGTTCCTTCTCAATTATCTGAAGTGGCTGAGGAGGAAAGACACCTTTCCACGTCCCAAAAAGATGCCGCATGCTTGAATGGATGGAGGGATCAATTTGCTTATATGCTTTGCAAAATACCTGAAACACCCACACAGTTTATTATTACCAAGAAAAGTGAAAAAGCAACACCCTTTAGCAATTTGATTTGCAAGAGGTAACCTCAATTTGGTAGTAAGCTAGGACTTGGATCAGTTCTCTAACAAACAAGTTTGCTATCTGTAATTATAGTAAAAAATTGTCTGACTAGTGTTGAAAACGTATAACACAACATATTCAAGTATAGCATATCTGACATGCCTCTCAAGTAAAAAGACTCCGTACAAAATTGAAAAACCTAACCTCAGGCAATCTGGCAGCAAAATACTTTACGTAATCCCTCCCAATATTCTTTACAATGCTGTCTAGAAGATAAAGTGATGGCAGCTTTTGCTCACTTGGTACCTGCAAGTTATTTCATTATTAGTGAAACAAGCAAGGATACCTGTAAATGACCTCAGTAGCATAAAATATGTACTCAAAGGGAGAACAAGAAGAGAAAATTTAACTAGAATCACATTTCCACAAAATATCAAACTCAGACCAACAAAACTGCCATTGGAATGATATCCTCTTGAACTTTTTGCATTCTACAGCAATTTGAGTCTCTCTTCCTCTCTAAACTTAGTATTAGAAGAAGATATTATCCACCACTAGAAGGTGAAGGATGATGTCTACTTCAATCAGTATCATGATCATGGATCAGAAATTTTACATATTATTTCAAGAAGCATCCTTCCAATTAAAAAAATTGCAGCTCTTGAATACCATCTTCTATCCATTTAGAAAGATTAAAAAGATAATTCCTCCAGCTGCATTTTGGAGCTTGCTGTGTGTTCAATAAAGTTGTGAGCTGCAGGATGGCATAGGTGCGATTGATTACTCCCAAACCAGTACTTTCTTTCATGTTAGCTTTAAGAGAATATGACCTGACCTCCACCACCCCTGACCAACAACTGGAAAAATAAAGATGAGGGCTTCATTCATGTCCACTTTTGTAACAGAATTCCAATTTGGTAAACAAAAGCATCTGTTAAGATCAGATTTGCAGCTTCAATTACTTGAAAGATTCACCACAGCAGCAACACAATCACCCAGTATCAGCTAAGCAACAAGAACATGTTAAATTGATCTGATTGCATAACTAGTTTGCTTTGTGCACGTCAAATTTTCTATTGATCTTTAATGGCCAAGGGACCTCAGTGAACCCCAAATCCACTCAACTAAGCATAGTGCTAAGACATATAAGTCTTTGATCACAAAATGTACACGAGGCATGCAAAAACCAAATCCTAAACTATTTTGAGTTGAACTGATGGAAGGATTGCAGGGAATCAAAACCAATGCTCCAAATTGGACTTCAAACAATTAAAAGAAATTCCTTGCCTCAAAATGAAAAAGGTTACTAAAGTAAACATCCAAAACTGCATAACGACTATAAACAAGACGCTTGATGTCAAAATATGTTTCATTAAACTGAAGTTACAGTATCATACCCACTAATATAACTACTAACAAACTACTCTTGCCTTCAACAACTGGGCCACAATATTTACAATTCCAAAGGTAATAATTCAAATTGGGTGAAATCTGAAACTGGGTTTGGTTCACCTCAAGAATATTAGCGCAGACAGTAGCAGCAATAGCTTTGGCGGCGTGATGATTCTCGCCGGCAATTATAGTCAAGTTAGTGATTATGGGTTTCGAATTAAAAGTCAGCTCGGATAAAGCCGCTTTGTACTGGCTCACAAGCTCCTGATACGGCGGCTGGTAGCCGGCGGCGCTTCCAAGGCTCGAGTCGTTGCTCTCCGAGTCCCTATCAGAGGAAGCAGCCAGTCTATTACTGTACCTAGGCAGTAAGGGTGACGGTGACGGTCTTGATGGGAATGGACGGCCGTTGGGATTTGGTTGGTTATCGGCTAAACGGGGCTTCTTCAATCCAGAAGGTTCTCGCGATCTGTCGAAGGATTTACGCTCCATTTCCATTTACCAAGTGATGAATATCAAAAGAAATGAAAAGAAAAAACCCTAACCCTAAATATTGATCCTCATACATCAAATCTTGTAATTACATAACACGAGAATAGTCATCAAAGACAGAAATCGACAATCGAAACTAACAAACATGAAAATAAAAAAGTTACAGGGAACAGAATGAAGCTTATTGATTCTCTATTTCTTTCTTTTTGCTCTTTTTCTTCAAGACCCCAACGAGTGAATGATTTGTAGTAAGAGGCCAAATTGTGGACGGGCCTATGTTTGGGCCTTATTGTTCAAGGCCCAATTTTTTGGGATGCTACTGCTCAATTTTGTGTCTTACATTTTAACAAAGGGAAAGTTACGTATATTGATGATTCTCTCCGGACTCTTGCAAAACGGGAAGTCTTATGTATTGAAAAATGTTAACTTATATTTTTGCTTTCATTTGCTGCCTTAATGTTGTTATATATGATTAATAGAAAACATGGTATTTATGACAATATAAAATTACTCTAAATTACCTACCATACGCTTTAAAATTTGTTACAACTTAATACACATAATCTTGTCATAATAAAATAATAATTAACGAGAAGACTTAATGTTTATAATACACGTAAAAAGTTTGCATATAAATTTTCTTTTAGGCAATTAAAAAATTTGGTTACTAAATTAACACGTGTTGGTTGCTTATACAATCATCTTATAATTTAAGCATGTCGATGAGAAATTCTCTCAAAATTTGTACTTAGATTTTTTATCAACGATATTGGTGAGCTTCGAAAATGTTAAAAGGCAAAATTCTAAACTATTATAATGCCAGAAAGTGTTAGAATAAGGTTTTAACTAAAGAAACAATTTAATTTTAGTAAAAAGAAAGTACAAGCTACAAAAGAAGGTTAAGATAATAAGGATGAATGCACAACGTAACAAAAATTGAAAAATGATGACAAAGTGTTTTTTTAAAGTAATCTGATTGTTTTTCTATGTGTTTGTACGTTTGGAAATTGTTGTGTTGCTGGTAGATTTATATAATCATCTTAACTTAAGCAATTAGTGAAGTGAACCGATTCAGTAATACTCAGGAAAGACCGCCAAACGGACTCCTAAGACAGTATTACCATTCCACGTAAAATCTCAGGAAAGGGCGGAGGGGTCA
>JAOSBL010000004.1:24935317-24952091 GCA_027568915.1 Erythroxylum roraimae
AACGGACTCCTAAGACAGTATTACCATTCCACGTAAAATCTCAGGAAAGGGCGGAGGGGTCACAAACGGTCCCACTTCAAACCCGGCTTCTTAGACAGAAATTACGTGCACCGGACAGAAGATCCGATGATGTGATATTTGATTAGGATATTGAAGTACTCATTGAATGTGAATTGGATGAACTAAGTGTACTTAATGTGATTGTTAGATGTGATCTGAATGTGCATTGCATATAAATGAAAGTGTGAATTCTCAATTCTAATATTGAATGCCGGACTAAGGTCCAATGATATGGGAATGAATCTGTCTCAAGTAATTTTCTTATAATTGTCCAACTTCCAACTCACTTCCCCACCATGACCACATTCTAGCTAACAATCTACCACACACTATTCTCCTAATTTTAACAACCTCAAGTAGTTTTCTTATAACTACTAAACTTTTAACTCACTTCATATTTTGGCTGCCTCTATACACTATTGTGTTTTAAAGCACATGTCAATTATGTATCAACTATCTGGACTTCTTAAATCTTGAACATCTCAACCAATTCTCATGTGGACAAACTCTTTAGTCAAATGACTTTCAAGACTTTTAGTATTTGGACCTTTTCACTTTTAGGCTAAATAGGCTAAAAAAAAATTTAAGTTATCAACAATTGCTTCACGTATATGTTTGATTAAGCAAATCAATCATATGGTATTGAAGACCTTTTGGACTTTCGAATCAACAATCTTTACATAAGCGAATTCCAAATCTTCAAATTACAAGTTTACAACTACACCATACACACACAATTACTAGTTATCAGTTATTACACACATAAGCATCGAAAATGAATCCGGAAAGATGATGTGGGACTCGTGAGGAGAGGAGCTCTAACTCTAGAACAGTGAAGAATGGTGAGTTGGCGACGTGACAAATCTGGAGGTTGGAGAGACATGTGGTAGGCTGGCGATAGGGCAAATCTAGAGGTTGAAGAGACAGGCACATGTAAAAGAGAGCAATGAAACGACCGTCAGTAGGACAACATGACAGTAACGTGCAACAAGGAGAGGGATGACAGAGCTCCAAGCAACGTCCGACACAGTAGAGGAGAGGAGGAGACTAAAGTTCTGACTTTTGAGTTACGGAGTGAGGACTCGACATAAGGGACCCTAATGTAAAGCCTTTTTCAAATATTTTCAACTCCCTGTACTTGTATTTTGCATGTTAGTCTCGGTACCAACGTGATTTTTTGGGGGACTCCTCCGAGAATGCCATGATCGGTGGTGTGGTGGTTTTGCCCAGCAACTCCCTCAAGGGCCACCACTCTCCTCAGAACTTTGGGGCGTTCACTCGGGTCTTCAACTTGCCTGGAACCTGGGCTTTCGACAAGTCATTGTCGAAATGGACTCCCTCGAAGTTATTAATTTACTCTCCCCTTCTGACTTTGTTTTGACTGATACTTCCTTTTTGGTGTTAGGTATTCGGCGACTCGTCTAGCGCGATTGGGCGATCCAGCTCCAGCATGTTCCTAGGGAGGGGAATCAATGCGCCGACCACCTCGCCTCGCTTGCTATCTCGACCGGCCCCGACTTGCACATTTTTCAGGAGCCCCCGTTTACTATTTTGGACTGTCTCCTTCGAGACCAGCATGGGGTGTTATACCGCCGCTCTATGTACTAATTTAGTTTGAGTTTGTTTTCTTTCCTTGTTATTCAAAAAAAAAAGAACATGATTTTTTGGGTATCAACCACTACCGATCAAAAAGGTCAATACCAACTGATATTGAATATCGGTATAGTGTCAGCAAGTACTATACTATTTTTTAGGACCACGGTACTGTACGGTATTTAATACTTTGGGTTCAGACCATAACGATTTCTTTTTCGTTCCTTGTAAGCAGCATTGTGTCCTATTAAGCTTGATAAATTGTTGGTTGCTAATACAATCAACTTGAAATTCGAGCATGTTACAGAAGAATTATCCAATAATTTCTACATGACTTCTTATCAATAATATAAGTGGGCTTTAGAAAGCTTAGAAAATAAAATTCTAAGCTACCAAGATGCTAAAAAGTATTAGGATAAGGTTTTAACTAAAGAAACAATTTGATTTAGGTAAAAGGAAAGTATAAACTTCAAAGGGAATTTAAGATAATAAGGAAAAGTACATTATGCAAAGAAAATTGCAAAATAATAAAATAATAATAATTTTTTTTTCCCGTGTGTCTGTATGTATGAAGATTGTATCTCTTTGTGTTGCTGGTAAATCTATACAATCCTCTCAACTTCAACTACCTTAAACATTTTTTCTATAACTACTCAACTTCTAACTCACTTCCCATCATGACCACTATTCTTTCAACTTCAACGACCTCAAGCCGTTTTCTTATAATTGCTCAATTTTCAACTTACTTCCTATTTTGGCCACATCCTTATTAACTACCTCCATGCATTGTCATTTTAAATGAAAATATCAATTATATATATCAATTGTCTAGACTTATTGGATCCTGGACTTCTTAACTAATTCTTGTGTCCACGAATTCTCTAACTAAATAACTTCTAGGACTTCTAATATTTAGGCCTTTTCACTTGTGGGCCAAATGGATTGAATTCTTTTTAGGCTATCAATAATTGTCCCCACATATGTTTGGTTAAGCAAACCAAACGTATGGCATTGAAGACCTTATAAACTTTCGAAGTTATTAATCTTTACAAGAGCAAATTCCAAATCTTCAAATTTACCTTCATCCTCAATTAGAAATTCTTCCTCCTAAAAAATTAGGTTGGCATTCTCACCTCTTTTAATTCTTTATAATTCTTCATGATCTTCTTCATTCAAAATTTTACTTCTGCAATTACCACAACTTTATTTTGTGAAAGCCTATTCATCAAGTTCCTTTTAACATCCAACAAAAGTAGTAAATCAAAATTTATTGTAACCGGTGGAAATGGATCTTCATCTATCAACATAATCTACTCGACTTTTGTAAACAACAAAATTCTTTTGTTGATCCAATCTTAAATTATATTCTTGAATCTCTGGTATGAATTTATTGGATGAATCCAGGTATTGTGATACTTACAGTTGTCCTTCCCTCTGATTTCTTCTTTTATGGGAACTCCATCCTTTGATGGTAAACTAATGAATTTTTCCTATAACAAAAAAATTCAAAGATTTCCTTTATTTTAGAGTTGTAGAAAATGTATTGAATCTAAATAGTTGGTGCTTGTAGTTTTCTTTTTGACTTTAAAAGACTTCCGCTCTGATCATGGAATACATAGGTTCTAAGGATATTAAATTTAACCCCTGCTAAAACATATGAATTTGTTTCCATAAATTAAGTACTAACTAAACTATTTTTTTATTTCCTTCTTTCCTAAAAAAGTTCTTCGTGTTCAAATACTTGTGCTACCAATTTATAGGAATCACAAAATTCCATACCCTGAGATTCTTTTTGCAATTTAAAATCAACACCCTTTTAGGCTAACTTCACATATTTAGTTTCTATAAGTGCAATTCGACATCGACTTCTCATTGTCTTGAAACATGTGATAAACATGTCAACATTTTCGTCACTTTTCTGAATAAGTCTAGACAATTATACTATACTAACTTCGGGTTCAATTCAGAAAAACTGAGTATGAAATAATCTCTCTATTTCAGCCTACAAAAGGATAGAATGATTGGGCAACAAAGCATACTAGGACAAGGTTGTGTCTATTAATGAATTTGAGAATAACCTAAGCTTAATTTTTTTTAAATTTTCACAACTGGTCAATTCTCCACACTGAATGATAAGTATAGCAATGTGCTCAATGGTTAATTGGCTATGTTCATAGAAAGTGAAATTCTAAGCTATCAAAATGCTAAAAAGTAGTAGAATAAGTTTTGAACTAAAGAAACAATTTGATTTAGATAAAAGGAAAGTACAAGATACAAAAGAGAATTTGAGATAATAAGCATAAATGCACAACGTAAAGAAAATTGAAAAATAATAACAATGTTTTTTAGAGCAATTTGATTGTTTTCTTATGTGTTAGTATATCTAGAGATTGTTTCATTTTGTGTTGTTGGTGAATTTATAAAATCCTCTTAACTTGAATTGCCTTAAGTAGTTTTCTTGTAACTGCTTTGTTACAAGAAGATTGCCTATCACAACTATTCTCCCACTTCAAGAGCCTCAAGTGGTTTTCCTGTAACTGTTCAACTTCCAAACTCACTTTCTATTTTGGTCATGTCTTAACTAACATTCTCAATGCACTATTACATTTAAAACTTATGTCTATTATATATGAACTGTATAGATTTCTTAAATTCTGAACTTCTTAACTGATTCTCATGTTCACAAATGCCCTAGTCAAACAACTTCAAGGACTTCTAATATTTGAGCCTCATAACTTTTTAGCTAAATAAGATGAACTTTTTTAGGCTATCAACAATATGAAAACATAATTTTGAACATTGTTACTAATATTTAGTACATGTATTTAATTGTAGATGATACACGACTAATTTTTCAAAAAATATAGAGTTTTTCTTAAATTTGAAAATTTTTGTTATAAACTAATAATAGTTCTTCATTAAAGATTCTTCATGCTTGTATCCTTTTAGCAAAGCAACTACAAACATGATAACAGCCATGTTCTCTATCCTCATCAATCTTGTATTATTTTCTTGGTAATTTACACAATGTTCACATTATTCTTCACCAACTAATAATAATCTCTTTCAATATTTTTCAAAAAAAAATCACTTTCACGACCTTTCCATTTTTTTCCGTAAAACATTTAGTAAGAAAACTTTTGTTATTTTGTATTTTTTCTATACAATAAATAATAATAAAATATTGTTTATTATTATCAATATTTTAAAAACTGAACCGAACTAACCGGTTTGATCTGAAATAGTACGAAACAACTAGTTATCTAATTCAGTTTCATTTAATATCCTCTACATATAAAAATCGGCGGGTTTATCAGTGAATCTGTTAATCTATATACCTAAACTCCATATTTTAGAAATAAAAAATTTAAAAGTTCTTGGCCTTTATTCTTTGCTCTTCATCGTCTTACTCTTTGCTCTTCATCGTCTTCTCTTCATAGATCTCATCACTTCCATAGATGCATGTAAGTAAATATGATACTTATGGGTAACCCATAGATGCAGAAATCGAGCTTATTGACTCTCCTTAAGCAACTACTAGACTCTTCTTGAGCGAATACTGTGGGTAATCCATAGATGTAGAAATCGAGCCATGTAAGGGGTTTGTGATGCTTGTTTAAGTTTAAACCTTTCATTCTTTCTTGAAATTACTGCTTCTCTTATTGATCTCTTTCTCAGAGTTACAGAAGATAGTGTGGAGCAGGTCGAAATCGATGATGTGAAGCATTTGAAACTTTTGTACTAACTTAACAACCTTTAGTTCTGGCAATCGGATACTCAATTTTGCTAGCTGCGCGAACTCGAATTGCCCACAATTTTGCGTCCATTTGAGCAAAAATTTCAAAAAACCAAAGTTGTTTTAGTTTGTGTGTTTGTTTGATCTTCTTATGTTCTACTGTTGCTCTTTGTTCTTAGATGAGCTATGTGTTTCTGCTACCAAACGACCTATTATTTGGAGAATATACTTTAACATCATAAAAAGAACTTCAACAATATTGCGAATACTGTAATGGAATTGGTGCTCACTTTAATAGCGATATTAGGCTTGATAATGTGTATAATAAGGCTTGACAATCAATTCCTTAATAAATAGTTGGATTTGATTTAAGAAAGATGCTTTCAGCGCGAGCCGGTAGTAACAGGGCAAGCAGGTCAATCCGTGCACCTTCCCGAATTACAGAAGGAGATGACTTAATTAGGATAGGTTCTTGGAACGTGGGGACCCTCACAGAAAAGTCCTTAGAATTGGTTGCGATTTTGGACAAGTATTGAATACAAATAGCATGCATCCAAGAGACTAAGTGGGCAGGAGCTAAAGCAAAGGAGATAGGAGGATTCAAACTATGGTACTTGGGAAGTACGCGTAAGCAGAATGGGGTAGGTATCTTAGTGGACAAGCGACTACTAGATAGAGTCGTAGGAATCACAAGGGTCAATGATAGGATAATGGCGGCACAAATTGTTTTAAGCAGTGTGGTTCTAAAGGTAGTATGTGCGTATGCACCTCAAGTTGGCGCAGACGATCAACAAAAACGTACATTCTAGGAGATGCTAGAGGGCGTGCTTTTACGCATCCCTGTAACTGAGCAGATCGTTCTAGGGGGACTTTAATGGGCATATAGGCGCGGATTCAGCCGGTTATACAAGAACTCATGGGGGTTTTGGATACGGCACTAGAAATGCTAGTGGGGTTGATTTATTGGACATGGCCATAGCATCTGAGTTAGTAATAGTAAATTCCTTCTTTAAGAAAAGTGAAGCACACTTGGTGACTTTTCAGAGTGGCACGAACAAGACACAAATTAATTTTCTCCGTGTCAGGACGAGTGCCAAGTCATGGTGCAAGGATTGCAAAGTACTCCCCGTCGCATGTTTATCAACCCAACATAAATTGTTAGTTTTAGATTTCGAAATCAAAGGCTGGCGGGCACAGAAATTTACCAAGCCAGGACGCAAAATCAGATGGGGAAGACTCAAAGGGGACATAGCGGACCTTTTTAGGACTCAGGTCAGGAACAATGCAACATGGGCTGCGAGTGGGAATGCAAATCGGATGTGGCAGGGTGTAGCCCATGTAGTGAGAGAGATAGCCAATAGACTTTTAGGGGTCTCTAAAGGTCAAGGGAGGGGGCGAATGGAATCATGGTGGTGGTCAGACGAGGTCCAGGGGACGGTCAAGGCGAAAAAAGGAGCCTATAAAGATCTGTTGATGAGTGCTACAGAGGTAGAGCGGATTATCAATAGAGTCAGGTATAAACTGGCAAAACAGAAGGCGAAGAAGACTATCGCCATGGCTAAAGGAGAAGCTTATGAGAAGCTGTACAGAGATTTGGATACGGTCAAAGGTGCACAAAATTTTTTCAAGATAACGAGAGATAGGGCACGTAAGACGGCAGACTTCAACCAAGTCCGCTGCATACGTGACGAAGACGAACAAATACTCACAGATGCCCAAGCCATCAAGCGGAGGTGGAAGAGATACTTTCATAGGCTATATAATGACGACATATTGGTCAACCTAACGTTAGGAGAACCCCCTAGTTTGGGACTATGTCAACACGGGTACACTTGGGGGAGGATCACGAGGGGAGAAATTACAAAAGTTTTAAAGGGGATGGGGAGCAGCAAGGCAGTAGGCCCAGATGACATCCCTATAAAGGTATGGAAGCATGTAGGTGTTATAGGTATTGAGTGGTTAGCTCAGCTCTTTAATGTGATCCTCGAGTTCGCCAAGATGCCGGATGAATGGAGATTGAGTTGGTTAATCCCCTTGTACAAGGCCAAAGGCGACATACAACACTACCAAAACTATCAAGGCATCAAACTATTGAGCCATACCATGAAGCTGTGGGAGAAGGTAATTGACAAGCGCATCAAGAAAATTGCTTCGATATTGACCAACCAATTCGAGTTTATGCCTGGTAGGTCCATGATAGAAGCACCACATCTGCTTCGGTGCCTAATAGAATGCTATAGGGAGCGGCAATGGGACTTGCATAAAGTTTTTGTAGATCTAAAGAAGGTTTATGACAGGGTTCCTAGAGACCTCATATGGTGGTGTTTGGAGGCAAAGGGCATTCCTACTACGTATATTAGAGTGATTAGGGATATGTATGAAGGAGCACTAGCTAGCGTCAGGACAATAGGAGGCGACACAAAAGCATTCTCTATCAGTGTTGGCCTACACCAAGGCTCGGCTCTAAGTCCTTTTCTGTTCACTTTAGTGTTAGATGAGCTTACCAAACATATTCAGGAGGAGGTCCCTTGGTGTATGCTATTTGCTGATGATATTGTCCTGGTGGATGAAACCAAATAGAGGGCAAATGCCAAGTTAGAATGTTGGAGAGAAGCGTTAGAGACGAAAGGCTTTAAAATGAGCAGGTCCAAGACGGAGTATTTAGAATGCAAGTTCTCAGGTAGCCAGATGGTACAGACGGAGGTAGCCATTGGCACGGCTATCATACCACAAAAGTCGAATTTTAAATACCTCGGCTCCATCATTTAGAGCGATGGAAATATCGATAACAATATAGTACATCGTATTAGATTTGGGTGGATCAAATGGAGGAGTGTGTCAGGTTTTTTATGTGATAAAAAGGTTACTGTAAGGCTCAGAGGAAAGTTCTATAAAATGGTGATTCGGCTCGCCTTATTATATGGGGCAGAATGTTGGCCGGCTAAACGTAGACACACGAAGCAATTGGTGGTCGCAGAAATGTGTATGCTTAGGTGGATGTGTGGCATTACCATAAGGGATATGGTACGTAATCGGGTAGTTAGAGAGAGACTACAGGTAGCAAGTATTGCAGACAAGTTGAGAGAGATAAGGCTTAGGTAGTTTGGACATATGCACAGGAGGCCCTCTACTGCTCCGGTACAACGCGGTGAGCTAATAGACCTAAGTGGATACAAGAGGAGGAGGGGAAGGCCTTACAAGACCTGGAGGGAAGTAATCAAGAAAGATATGTCAGAATTCACCCTCACTGAGGTAGTTGCTAGAAGTAGAAAAGTCTGGCGTGATAGGATAAGGGTAACCGATACACGTATCACATAGAAAGTTCAGCTCACTATTCCCGCAAGGGACGCGAAAAACATAGGTTTTGTTTTTCCCTCAGGGCTGCGCAGTGAAGACCCAGTGCGACTAGCGATGAAATAGGCCGGTCTTTACAAGGTGTTAGGTACTAACAACTCGGGTTATGCATCAGGTATGTCTTCTTCGTTTTTGGCATTCTTTTTACTTACTTATTTGGCGTTTTTTTTCCTTATTCCTGCATCATTTTTTGTATATCACATCTGCATGCGAGTCTACCAGAAACAGCCTCTCTACTATGTAGGGGTAAGGCTACGTACTATCAGACCTCCCCAGACCCCGCTTCACTGCGGGATTTCATCCTGGGGGTGATGATGATGATGATGATTTGATTTAAGAAATAAAATTAAAATTACATCATTTTGGAATGAGCTGAAGTTTAAAATAATATCGATTTGATTTTATATCTTAAAATAAAATCATTTTTCTCTTGAATTTTTTAAAATTATATATTAAAATGATGTTATTTTAGAAAATTAAATCCAAATAATATTCTTTTGAAAAAAATTAAACTAAAACAATATACTTTTTAAGCAGAGATTTGGTTCATTCGAACCAAATTTTGAGTATGTTATCCAAGTCTAAACTCAATTAGTTCTCAGTTAACTTGAACTAGACTTGTTGACTACGAGATTTAATTTACTAAACATAACTAACATATTACATTACAAAAATTAGTCAATATTAGATTTAACTTGATATTTTTTTTATGTTTTGATGAATCGATTGGTGCAACCTAAAATTTTTATTCAACCCAGTATTTGAATAAGATATGATACAAAAACTTTTCGTATCAATTTTTTACTGCTAAATTCACTAACATTTGACACTGGTATGAAATTTAATATATTATACTTAAATACTAAATTTTATATTTAGTCATACTTTACTGTCTAAACCACTTCATAATGAAAACAAATTACTTTTATAATATTACTTCTTATTTATTATATATCGGTTTTTTAGCAATTAATACCGATTGGACCTTTAAACCTTAAAACTTTCCTTTGACCGGTTCGATGTCCAGTCTAGTTTTTAAAACATTAGATATTATCTTTAATTTACAAGTAATATTCGGGAGATTTGTCGAGAACAAAAAGGTAATTTTTGTTTTCGTATTGTTTAGGTACTTCTATTCAAATCAGTGGATTATTCAAATATGTATATAAAATATTTTTTTTTGTTTTTTGCTAGTTAACATCAAGTATTAAGAATTCGTACAGTGAATTAGCACATAATCTAGTTTCTTTTTGAGATTATAGGTGGTTTGGATACAATGCCTGTTAATAAAAGGTGTTTTGCTTTGTTGAGACCTGGATAGGTTAAATTGGTGAAATGAATATTTTTAGGCTAGGAAGTTATATACATTTGCTGCTATAGTATGTCGAAAATCTCTTAAAACTAAACTAAAAAGGAAGAATTAAGGAGATGAGAAAAACAGATCTTGTAAAGATATTTAACTCCAAAATGCTCTTGGTATTTTACTTATCACCTCAAGCTAGGAAAAGTATAGATTATGTTAGCTCAAGGTTTATATTTAATAATTTTGATGATAAATATATAATATTTCAACATTCAAATTGGATTTATTTTTTTGTATAGATAACGGTATTTTTTTAAAGCAAATAAAATCATAGGAAAATTACTTCCTTTCTTGCAAGAACCTTCTTAGTAAACTTTCCTTATTAATATTCGGGAGGATCTTACCTTTATGAACAATTAGCTTCAGAAATTTTTGTTCTAGCAGAGATGATATTGAAATTTCAAAGTCAACTCAGAATTAAGATGAAGCAACGACTAGTTGAAGAAACTGATTATTTAAAGAAGAGCAATAACAATTGTGAAGTAATGAACATGCACAAATTTTCAAAACATTTGAGCAACATCTATATTCTTGAGAGTCATATCATTCTTATTGTGCATTAGAAAGTGAACTCAGTCTATCAAAAGAGAAATTGTTATTTAAGAACTTATTTTTGATTTTACATTTTATTTTTCTGTGAGCTTTCAGAAGTTTGTTATATACTTCGAGTGTAGAAGGATAAAGAATCTTGAAAAATATGTACTTGTGAGTTTAGAGAGGCTTGTCAAATTTAAAAATCAGATTATTATAGTGAAATACTCAAGTTAGATACTTGGGGACTAGACGTAGGCTTGGTTGTTAGCCGAACTAGTATAAATATATTGTGTCATTCTTTCTCTTTTCCTAATTTTTAAATTTTCATGTTATAAGTTTGTGTTTTCAAGAGGCTCTTTCAGTTTTTCAATAGGCTTCTTCTATTTCTATAAAGCAAGAGGTTCTTTTCGCTTTAAGCGTCAACAAGCTCTTATCAATTAACATGCTTATTTTATTTGAGCTCTAGCAGACTCATATCGATTGACAAGCCCCTTTCTTTTTGAGCGCGAATAAGATCCTTTCAATTAATAGACCTCTTTCGTATTTTAAATAACTAACAAGATTCTTTCTTTTTAAACGCTAATAGTTTCCTTTCGAAGTTTAATAGGACCTTTTCATTTATCAACCCATTTTGTTTAAGAAGGATTTTTAAGATTTAAAATACCTTGCAAATTTTTTACACACAATTCACTCTCATCTTGCTTGTGTTTGCTTTATCATTTGTTACCAAAGCAATGTTTCAAATTTATTGTGTTTTATAGCATGTGATAGATCATGACAAAAACTTAAGAAGCCTTGAAGGACAATCTGTCTCAAAGCCTCCTTACTTCAATGGAAACAACTACTCATATTGGAAAGAAATAATGACCATCTATCTTCAATCGGTGGATATCGAAATATGGCAAGCTATCAAAGCTAGAGCTACATCTCCTGCTACTGACAACGTAGAAGTGTGGACTGATGTCGATAGAAGAAATGCACAGCTGAATGCCAAAGAAATACATCATCTGATCTATGCACTATCTCCAAAAAAGTACGAAAAGATATCCTACTGTTCTACAGCAAAAGAAATGTGAACAAGCTTCAAGTTATTTTTGAAGGAAAGAATGAGGTAAAGAAACATAGAATAAGTCTTTTAGTGCATCAATGCGAGACTATTTGCATGAAACAAGTAGAAATCATAGACAAATTCTTCAGACATTTTAACAACACCATCACTACCTTGAAAAACTTGGGTAAGATATATCCAAATGACAAGCTAGTAACAAAAATTCTAAGATCATTACTAAAAGAATGGAGACCTAAAGTGACAGCTCTGGAAACCGCAAAAGATCTCGATACAATATCACTTGACTGGATATAAGAAAACTTAATGATTCATGAATCCGAGCTTAGGCATAATGAAGGATCATCATATAGAAGAGGAATGACACTAAAAGCAGTTGACAAATCAAATCCATCAAATGATGATGAAAGTGACACTGAGTTGCAAATAAATGGAGATGACAAAATTAACTTCATGGTTAGAAAATATGCTTGCTTTTACAAAAAAGAAGTTCATGAAGAAAAAAGAAGGAAATAAGAAAATTGGAAACAATAGGTTCCTATTAAAAGGCAGCAAAAGTAATAGCAATATACAAAATAATCAAATCGTATGCTATCACTACAAGAAGCCTGGACACACAAGACCAAAATGTCCTCTTTTTCAAAAGGACAAGACAGAAAACAAAAAACCCAAAAAGCATGCTATGACTGTAGCTTGGTCAGATGAGGATTTTGATAACTTTGAAGAATAAGAGCTCGAGGAAGACAGCTACATTTGTTTTATGGCCAAATCAGGAGATGATGCAGTATATTATTCTGAATCTGATATTGAAATTAATGAATTGAGAGATGCATATCATGACTTATATGATCAGTACAAAAAATTAACAGTGTAGTATTTCAAAAAGGATGAGAAGTGAAAAAATAATGATGAATCTAACGAATAAGATTAAATTATTAGTATCAAAAACCAAAGATTTGTTGTCTAAAGTCACTTCTCTTGAAAATGATAATAAACAAATAGTTTCTGAAAAAAAAAAGCTTAGAACAAAAGATAATTAAGTCAAAAACCTCATTACTTGAAAATGACTCTGTTATGATCAAACAATTAGAAGAGAAAGTTACTGTTTTAAGACTCGAAAAAGAAAAATGTACTAAGAAAATTGTTTCTCTTGAAAAAGATCTTGCTAATTTTGTTAATGGAAGAAACAATCTTGATACATTACTTGTGAGTCGGAAAATGTGTTTTTGATAAGACCGGAATAGGATAAAATGAAAATAACAATATCAAGCTATACAAAAACTTTTTTGTTAAATCTAGCAGTAGCTATAGCGAAAACAATAGGAACCTGATAAGTGGCAAAAATCATAACAACTATTATTCATTTGTTTTGTGCAATTATTGTGGTAGACATTGTCATATTAGTCACTCTTGTTACTTTTAAAAAATGAAAAAACCATCTCAAATGTATGTTTGGAGACCGAAAGGTCAAACTACTAATGTAAAAGGACCCAGAAAGATTTGGGTACCTAAAATGAGATAATAAACTTTACAGATATGCTTCAAAATTAAGACAAAATAAAATCAATAGATAGTTGATAGCAGTTGTTCGAGATACATGATAGGTGAAATATCACAATTCAATTATATTGAAAGGAAAGACGGAGGTAATGTTGTATTTGCCAATAAAAACAAGGAAAAGGTCACTGGAATTGGTAAAATCGGTGGTTCTAACTCTGCTTCTGTTGATAATGTTCTTTTTATTGATGGATTGAAACATAACTTGCTTAGCATAAGTCAATTATATGATAAAGTTTACAAAGTTACTTTCTATGCATCACATTGTGAAATAATTGACAATATTAATAATAATATTGTATTTGTTGGTCCTAGAAATCAGAGCATATATTGTGCTCAATTGGAAGATATATCTTCTCAAAGTGATAAGTGTTTTGTCTCAATAGAAAATGATTCACTTATCTGACACAGAAGATTTGTACATGCTAACATGAGCATTTTATCAAAATTGTCCAAAAATGAGTTTGTAAGAGGACTGTTGAATTTGAAATTTGAGAACAATTAAATTTGTGAAGCTTGTTTAAAATGAAAAAAATCAGAAGCAGCTTCCTTCTTAAAAATATTGTGACTACTAACGAGCCACTCGAACTCATTAATATGGATTTATTTGGTCTTATTAGGGCTCAAAGTTTTGGAGGCAAATATTACAGTTTTGTTATAGTAGATGACTTTTTCAGGTTTACATGGGTTTATTTTATATCAAACAAAGATGATATTATTGAAGTCTTTGTGAAGTTTTGCAGGAAAGTTCAGATTGAAAAACGGTATTGCATTACTTTGATTCGAAGAGATCATGGAGGAGAATTTGATAACAGAAAATTTGATAACAGAAAATTTGAAGACTTCTGCAATGAAAATGGTATAACTCACAACTTCTCATGCTCAGGGACTCCTCAACAAAATGGAGATGTTGAGAGAAAGAACGGGACTCTCGTAGATATGGCTAGAACAATATTATGTGAAAGTGGCCTACCTCATGGTTACTGGGTAGAAGTCGTGTCAACCGCTTGTTATATAGTTAACATGTGTCTCATAAGCCCTATTCTAAAAAAGACCCCCCTATGAGCTGTGGAAAAGAAGAAAACCAAATGTTGCTTACCTTCAAGTATTTGACTGCAAGTGTTTTATTCTAAACAATAGAAAAGACAACCTTGGAAAGTTCGATGCGAGATTAGAAGAAGCTATTTTTTTGGGATACAGTACCACTAGTAAAGGATTCAGAGTATGTAATAAAAAACATAGAAAATAGAAGAATCGATACATGTGGTATTTGATGAAGCACTACCTTCAACAATAGCAATTGACTCGGATGATGAAAGGCATCCATTGGTACCTAAAAATATATCGAAGAATCAAACTACACCTATAATACCTTCAAAATTACAAATAGGATAAATCTACTATGTCATTCTTTCTCTCTTCTTTAATTTTTAAATTTTTGTGTTATAAGTTTGTGTTTTCAAGAAGCTCTTTCAGTTTTTCAATAGGCTCCTTCTGTTTCTATGAAATCTTTTCGCTTTAAGCATCAACGAACTCCTATCAATTAACAGGTTTATTTCTATTTGAGCTTTAGCAAGCTCATATCGATTAACAGACTACTTTCTTTTTTAGCGCGAATAGGATCCTTTCAAGTAACAGAATTCTTTCGTATTTTAAAAAACTAACATGATCCTTTCTTTTTAAATGTTAACAGATTCCTTTTGAAATTTAATAGGACTTTTCTATTTATCAACCCATTTTATTTAAGAAGGATATTAAAGATTTAAAATGCTTTGCAAATTTTTTACATACGATTCATCCTCCTCTAGCGTGTGTTTGCTATATTAGATTATGCTGAAACAAATAAATAATTTCAGCTTCATGAAACCACAGCTGGCTTTGAGTATACTAGTCCTCCATTTTAAATATCCATGCGGATACACAAACAATACAAGAACACAAACAATGTTACGCCTGTGCTTCCATCAATACATAGAGCCAATTGACAAATAGTACGATTCTTCTTTAACTCAACGAAAGGAAATGGAGGCAAAAGAATTAGCAATTAAATGAAGGTAACTGGAGGTTACAAGGAACAGAATAGGAGACTTATCACAAGAAATCTGGTGATCTATTAACTGATACCTGTAATAAAACAGTCAATAGAAATTACTGACTTAAAAATAGCTAAAATCCAAAAGGATTAAATGCTAATGTAGATGAAATGAAGCCTATGGATATGCGTTTTCTGATATATCTTTTTCTGCTTGGACGTAATGACTCTCAGGCAGACGAACAGGTTGTTCCTCAATTAGCTTTATGTCAAAGCTTGAAAAACCTGCTGGTCGTAAAGAACCTACGTCCAACCTATCTGGGAAGCATCCTGTTGGGCAAACTTTGGCGTATTGTAATCGACAGTATTATCCCATGCCTCAGAACTAGGCATTTCAGCACGCCTCGAACCCAGCAATCCATCCATCGTCTTGTTTAAATATACTTTCAATCCCAGGTGATGGGCATTCCAAAATATTCTTCTGCAATGTCAAATCCTCGGGGAAAGGGACAAAACATTCAGGAACAACACCCTGATCTGGGCTAATCAAAACGTCCTTGCTTATTGAGGTTGATACCCCATCCCCAGCCTGCTCTGGGATTTTAGCAAATCCTTGTGACAGTGCTGATTCATCTGATATAGCATATTCACGTGAGACAACATTCTCTGTTGGAAATGGCAAGTCTTCTACATGTAGACCCATTTCTAAGATACCATGTAAAGTGTAATCACGTTGTTCAATCGGAATTGGGTTTGTAGTTGGGGGTGCAGTAGGTAATGTCAGATCTGTCCAGTCATGTTTGTACTTCGCAATTTGGCCTTCCATACATAACTTGGATTGATCTGGTTCACTTATATGGTGCCTAACAAATTTCCTTTTCATTTTTGATGAACGAATTTCTCCCTGTTCCTTTTTGTTCTTAAGGAGAGCTAAGAACTGCGGATTCTGAAACAACTTTCCCAAGAAAGAAATAATTTGCTTCAGCTCTTGCTCTGTTTCCTGAAGCCTTTGACTTATAGCTTCCATGTGATGAACTGTTCCACATTGCTGCTTTTGCAGTTCTGCAACCTCATTCATCATTATACTCCGCTCCTTCCTCAATCTATCCACTTCAATTTCTAGTCCAGCACTTCCTGATTCAGAGTAGGACCCGGTATAGATCCCAATCTGCTTCGAGCGTGGTGTCTTGCGCCTCTGTATGTTTCTTAACAGATGCCTCTCACCCCGTCTGAAGGCTTCATTAGCAAATTCCCACCTGTCTGCATTGACTTTTCGAAATCCCTGAATACAGAACAAAAGTGTTTCAACAATGAATGGGGAAGAAGCTGAAGTTTGAAATGAAATGAAGATGTGCTTCTCGTGAGATAGTTTGAAATAGTTGAGTCTAATGCATAGAAAGAGCTGTTTTTTTTAAATAAAAAAATAGAAAGAGCTGAGCTTCAACTTCAGCATCATCTGTAAAACAAAAAAAGTGGATT
>JAOSBL010000004.1:24969220-25003391 GCA_027568915.1 Erythroxylum roraimae
AATTATTAAATTAATTTTATAAATTAAATTAAAATTGTGATTATTATTTATTATTATAATTTTTGGAGACATGGTTAAAAATATACAGTACAACAGTACAATATAACAATGGACTGTTTTATAATTTTTTTAAAAAATAAAAATTATTTTATAAATTTAAAAATTTACTCAAAATTGTACTCAGCATTAATTAGTATCGGTATAATATACCTAATCTAGTAAAGTCCAATACGCTACTCCTACTTTAGGCTCCCGCCTCCAACATTTTGCCAAATATTTCACTGCAAGAGACTCAAACTCGACCCAGTCGAGTCAGGACTCAGGCAGTCGAGTTGAAAAAAAGAGATCTAAAAACTATACAAAATAGGCATGTTGGGCAGGTTTGCCCGAGTGGTTAAGGGGGAAGACTTAAGATCTTCTGTACATAAGTACGCGTGGGTTCGAACCCCACAGCCTGCACTTTTATCTGTTTTGACGCTCTGCCACAATGTATAAATAATTGATAAAAATACTGATGATTTAAAAAGATAATTAAATTTACTAATTATAAGTACTTAAAATTAGATTTTGAGAGATCTAGTTTAACATAATATTTTTTAATTAAAACTTGACAAAATTTATCATATAAAACGCACGATTGCGCAATCAACTCTCGCCAGTAAAACTCACTTTTTGATTAATTAAAAATACTAATTATGCAATAATATGATTTATTTTTTATTTAAAAAATATAACAATAATAATGTTTAATTAACATAAATTAATCTTGTTTAATTAACGTAAATTAATCTTGTCAAACTTTCCATTTATTCATAACAATTTAAAAACGTAAAATTCAAATTATATTATATTGTAAACGTTAAAATTTAAAATTTAAAATGCAATTTTGTAAATAATTTAACTACTAAGTTGAGATTATGAAGAAATAAGTAAAGCTACTAGAACAATCGATTTCATTAAAAGATCAACCCAGTCAAAACTAATTTTAAGTTATTCCAACTCAAAAAAGATGAGTATTGTTCCAGCCTAAGAACAAAATTTCCGACCAGATTATTGAAAATTCTACATAATCTTATTCCAGTACAGGTAAATATTAATCCCACGTCACAAAACCATGAGATACTTCTAATAGGGCTCAACAGGTTTCCTGAAGTTGGCTCCAGCATATACTGCCTCTGATCCAAGCTCTTCCTCAATGCGGAGTAGCTGAAAGCACAAAACATTTATGAAAACACATTGAGAGAAACTGCAAATCCATCACTGTTAATCAACTCCAGGAAGAAAGAGAGACTGACCTGATTATATTTTGCAAGACGCTCTGACCTGCATGGGGCTCCTGTCTTAATTTGACCCTTCATTATTTGAACCAAAACAGGAATCAGTATGAAATCAAATCCGAAAAAAAAAAAATCTTCACTTGTACTTATTTTGAATGATTATAATTACCGTGGCCAACCCGACGGCCAAATCGGCAATGAACGTATCCTCAGTTTCACCGCTTCGGTGGCTGGTCATCACACCCCATCCAGCTCGCTTTGACATTTTCACAGCTTCAATGCTCTCGGTTACAGATCCAATTTGATTAACCTGAAAAACAACAAATTATAGATTTAGACATTTCCACCAACCACAGGCAGGCAAGCTTAATCAGACATTTGATTGCGGTAGTACCTTAAGAAGGAGAGCATTGCAAGCCTTTTCTTTGATGGCCTTCTCAACTCGCTGCCAAAAAAGAACAGGATCAGTAGTGAAACTAATACGGTCCAAGTTTATGGTGTCCTAACAACAGAAAAATTGGAAGAGATGGAAAGATGAAAATGCTGACCTTGGGATTAGTGACCAAAAGATCATCGCCTACAATTTGGACTTTCTCCCCAATTTCAGCAGTTAACTTTGAATAATGCTCCCAGTCATCCTGGTCAAATGGATCTTCAATTGACACGATGGGATATTCGGACACAAATGACTTGTACAAATCCTTGAGAGCTTCACCAGATATCTTCTGAGAGCCATCATTTTTCTGTACAGAACAGAAGATAAGCATAAGCATGCCTGGAAGTCGGAACCCGCTGCAACAAATTTATAAAGTTCAAAAAGTGATGCTTTCTTTGCAGTTCAAGCGTGAAAATGCAGACTCAGACTGGGGACAAATTTCAAACACAAGAATAAAGATTTTAACAAATAAATGTAACGTTAAAAGAAGACTACCAAGATTAACAACTGTAGATTCAAATGAATAACTTTCTCCTTAAGAAGATTATACTTCACCAGGGTCAACAGAAAAATTTTACATTTAGTCACCCAGTTATCAGTGGATTGAATCATGCCCCTAACATCCATTATCTTTTCCCCTTTTGTCAATATAACACAAGAATATGCATCTCTTCTAATTTACCTCTCATTAAGTTCCAATTTCATCAAAATGTACTCGCCAACATAAAATCAGCTTCCTTCTAAGCATGTCAATGCATGCATATATGTGTTACATACATATTGCAACTTTAGACATTTACACCGTGCTGTACAGAGTAGCATGTCTAGGAACTGAACCTATTAAATAGGGATGACTAGGATGTTCATCTGAAACCAACACTTGGAATTTTCAAATGAATATGTTTCAATACCCTTTAGTCTAAGCTGAAATACTGGATTTAATTGGCTATAGAATCCCATGACAAACTCACCTCTTCTTTGAAGTTCAGGTCATAGGTTTTATCAGATCCATAGAATTCAGAGGCTGCAACATCCATTCCGATGACCACCTAACCAAATAAAAAAGAAGAGGAGACTATCAGGCACATGCAATTCAGATGAAATAAAAAACAACAAAAGAATGAATTCATCAGATTCTAGATGAAACTAACTTTGTCTGTATAACCAGCCTTCTGAATAGCAGTCTTCAGCAATTCAAGTCCTTCCTTGTTCTCCTGAGATTGCCAAATATGAGAATGTAAGTACAGTTGCCAGAAGAAACAAACTTTGTGGACGAACATAGCAAAAACTCGTGAGGATTCACCTGAATGTTCGGTGCAAAACCACCTTCATCTCCAACATTTGTTGCATCTTGACCATACTTCTTTTTAATGACAGACTGGAAAAAGGAGAAGTGAAAGGTCAGTGATTGGCATGTCAAAGTCATTAAGTACAATGTAGAAAAACCCTGTACATGGTGCAGATCCTTTCAAACTTAAAATGTGCACTGGAGAACTTTCTAGAAATCTCCAACATTAACAATGAAAATACCAATATTTTCTGTAATGACTCAAATTACAATTATGATCACACTCTCATGAAATATACCATGAAGAGCAAAATTACCAAAAGGAAAAGAAGAAAATTATGTTAGCCCACAGGAATGAGCATCCATGTAAAAAGTAAAGCAAATTCGGATGGGTTATGATTACCTTCAAATGATGGTAAACTTCAGCACCCATCTTCATGGCCTCTTTGAAAGAGGAAGCTCCAACAGGAAGGATCATGAACTCCTGTGAGAATCGAACAATCAGAAACTCAATACAGTAAATATTTTTGTGTACAAGTGAAACACAGTACTGAAAAGCATGCCTGCATAGCAAGTTTATTTCCAGCGTGTGATCCACCATTAATGACGTTGAATGCTGGAACTGGAAGCACCAAACTCTTGTTTCCTGCAAGGTTGGCAATGTGCTGCATCCAAATGATACGTTAGGATTCATCCCCAATAAATCATACTAGAAATGAAAAAGGCTTAATATAATTTAAATCCTTTAAAAGAAAATGCATATCATTTAGTAATTCATTCGAAAAACCTTTGACAGTACCTTATAAAGAGGAATGCCCTTGACATGAGCCCCAGCTTTACAGACTGCAAGAGAAACTGCTAGAATGGCATTTGCACCAAGCTGCAGAGAGAAAAAGAGATCAAACATCAAATAAATTTCAGAACACCTATGAGCAAGAAAATACAAGAAATTTGTTGAATTACCTTTTGCTTGCACCAACCCCACTCATTCACAGTTCCATCAAGTTGTTGAACCATGAGGTTATCAATACCAACCTGATCAGTTGGATCCTGTGTCGCAACACATATATTAGTATAATGAACAGAACAATTTAAATCCTAAGATACAATAGCATTTTAATTTAATAAATAACCAACTCTTAAGAAGACAATTCATCGCAGGACTTTATTTATCATTTAAATCCTTATCGACTGAGACTCTAGAAGTAATCGAGACCTAATGTCAGCTTGAACAATCTTATAGAATTTAACCAATCACTAGAGAAGTCCACAATTATTAGCGGTGAACAGCTAAAAATACATCTAGTTGAATGCTAATATACATAACATAGCAAAATTATTCTGCAATAGCAAACAATATTTAAGAGGATCAATTGCTATGGACCTTGCCAATCAATGCAGGACCAATGGTTGTGTTGACATTGTTAACGGCCTGCACATTAAAATAATAAAAATGTAAAAACAACGGTAGTACATAACGGGATTCCTGTGACTATGTAATGAAACATCAAAGTAACTTCACCTTAGAAACACCCTTTCCGAGGTAGTCTGAGCCTCCATCCCTAAGTTCAAGGGCCTCATAAACTCCTGCAGTCAATAAAAAACCCCAATACTTCTCAACAAAAGCCTAACCATAAACTTCACCATGCTTCCTCCTAAAATAGCAACCACAAACATCAATTACGGATGCCAAAATAAACGACGACCTACCGGTTGATGCGCCGCTAGGAACAGCAGCTCTAGCCAGGTATTTATCAGACAGAAGAACATCAACCTGCACCAAATCCATATCCATTCGTTAAATCAGACATATAGTCCAACAATAAACGGTCAACACAATGAAATGAAAATCCTAGTAACTATTACGTCCCCCAATCAACTCAAACCAAAGACATGGTGCGAAGAATGACTAATCTCACACAAACGGGAACAGAAATAAGTATCCATCTTACACGTGTCAAAACGAGAAACGGACATCAAAGTCGTACAACACCTTAAAGATCCTTAACCTCGACGGTATCGGAAGTGAAAAACAGTAAGTGTGTAAGAGAAAGAGAGAGAGATGAGTTGAGAGACAAACCTCGACGGTTGGATTACCACGGCTGTCGAAGATCTGCCTTGCTTTAACGGAAACGATTGTGATCGACATAACTAAACAAAAGTGGAGATCTGAACAAATGTAGAAAACTTCGGAAGGGTTTTTGTCGTAGAGATGTTTGAGTAGATAATTTTAACATTTGTAATTAGGTGCTGTGAGAAGGGCAGTTGTGTTAGGTGGATCATTGCCGGTGGGTGTTGGTGGCATTGGATTGGGCTCAGTCAGTAAGTATCCAAGTCCAAGGTAGCCTTAAGCAATTGAATTACGCAAATAATTATTGAATTACGCAAATAATTATCCATGTTAAAGGGTCAAATCAAACACAATAAAGATTTGTTTAGGTAAAAATAAAGATCGAATTACAAAACAGCTGATTGAAGATAGATAGATCATACCTCAACCACCTAGAAAAGGTAAAGATCGAATTACAAAACAGCTGATTGAAGATAGATAGATCATACCTCAACCACCTAGAAAAGGAACTTGTTGCTTTTGTTTTTTACCTTAATGTTTAAAAAAAAACACTGGGGGTCTTGAAGGTCACGTATACACAAATATTTATATAAAACATAGGATACATTATAAAATTTATCTCAATTTTATAATATTGGTCTGAACCTTAAAAAATGACACTTAAAATTTCAAACTTTTAATTATTATAAAAATAGTCCGATATTAAGTTTTACATTAATGTTACTGACATGCTCACCACTTCAGATTTTTTTGCTTACCACGTGGCTGTCACATATTCACTATTTATCCAACTATTTATTTATTTTATTTTATTTTGAAATAATGAATAATTAAACAGATTCTGGCCTAAAATGAAGCTAAGGCTGTGATGAAAAAGAAAAGAAAATAAAAAAGTCCTTTGTTGAGCCCAACAACCTAAAAGGTTGTTCCGACAAAAGGTGATGGAAAAGGAAATGAGAGCAAGAATGGAGATAATTGAGTGAGCCATACGAGGATTGACGATAAGCATTGTAAGATGTTTCTCTTGTGAGTGACAACCCATTTTGGATTGAAATGATAACTATAGCCAAAAGAATAGTATTGAACTTACAAATAAAACAACAAGTGTTTGGGATGCAATTTGGTGTTGTTCTTATCATAGCCATAATCTTAGCTACCATTTTATGGAAACTTGATATCTCTCTAATGGGTGCTCAAGAACATATAGCTTTTGTTGCTTTTGTTATGGCTACCAGGGTCATGTCTGGCATAAACAAAGACAGGAAGGGCACTTGCCTAAGACCTAGGCTCATATAGGTCACATGTTCCCCCATTGAAACATGTAGTATGATATTTGGCTATCTTAATCATGCTCAAGTGTTTCATATGAATCTTCCAATAATCATACTAGAGTTAGTATAAAAGACAGTGGAAATGTTCCTATGGCCGTAAGGAGCCCAAAGTAGAAACAAGATATTTATTTTCTTATCAATGTTTAGAGTAGTATGTGCAATAAAGAAAATGGTTAATTAATGCAACTCCATTAGCGCCTCATAGGAAAAGTAAACGAAAAAGTAATTGATTAATGTGATAGTTGAACCAAATCAACAACCTTGATGGCCATATCAAGATTAAAATGAATCAAAACTAAGGGGTGTTTGGTTAGTTGGTACGAGAAGAAAGGAATGAGAAAGGAATGAAAAAAGATAGTTGGTAATATATTATAACTGGATTAATAGTATTTTTTATATCCCCCTTTTGGGGTAATAATCCATATCCCTCAATATAGCTAGGAAATGGAAATCTACTATATTTATTATAATTCTTATTACCATTCCCCCAATTGAACCAAGCATACCGTCTCTCTTGACTTCAAAATATCAAGAACATCATATGATTAGATTTAGTTTTCTTCTTTCGTTTGCTACTAGTCATTTTCTGTTCTTATAAGCAAACTTTTTCTAGCTATTTTGAAAGTTCCAGAATATGAATGTCTCTTTTGATTAAAATAGTTTTTCTTTGTCACTTAGTTACATAGGTAAGCTTAGTTGGTATTTTGTTGATGAGCATGTGAGTTTTGGATGATGTGAGTTGTGCATCTACTAATCCAAATCTTCATTATTTGGATTCTATGGACGGGTTCATTTTTAGTAAGACGTTTCATAGACATTCTTGTAACGCATGTAATTTATGCCATCAATAACTAAGAAAACTTCTTAGCTAAATCTTCCAAGTATATTTTTCCCATCTTGAAGATGAACTTATTTCAAGTACAACTTCATAATTTCAACAAATTATGCCTATGTATTTTAACTTCAACCTTTTAACCCCTCAATTGAGAGTATAGTCATAAAATGTTTTAGATTCTTCCATAAATTATAGGTCTTGT
The DNA here is from genome assembly GCA_027568915.1 of Erythroxylum roraimae. Taxonomy (NCBI): domain Eukaryota; kingdom Viridiplantae; phylum Streptophyta; class Magnoliopsida; order Malpighiales; family Erythroxylaceae; genus Erythroxylum; species Erythroxylum roraimae. The sequence continues at coordinate 24,976,661 of JAOSBL010000004.1, forward strand.
AATTCCATTTGACCACAAATGTTATGTTGTGCAAATGATATCTGCTTTCTTAATTCCATTTTAAGAATCATGTCAATTCTTGTGTTAAGTACTTTGTATAAAGGGAAATGGGAAATGCAGGTCTCTTTATGGTTTTTGAAAGATGCAACAAACAATGTGTAAAGTTTAAACTGAATGCGTACTAAGCTTTTAGAAACTTATAATTGATGCTCTTTAAGAACATTTTATATTGTGAAAACTATTAGAATTATAGAATTATATTGTCAATGTGATCCCATAGAATTTTATTTTTTGTTAGACCAAGGAGTAATGGTTGATCATAAGCAACTGCAACCATCAATCATGGAAAAGATTAGCTTTTCTCTAAATTGTCAATCAATAACATTTTATCTTTTGAAAACTATTAGAATTTTGGAATTATATTTTCAGTATTCTAAAAGATTAATTTTTATCACAAAAGTTTACTCTTTATTTTTTCATTTTTAATATAGGATGCTAAATTTTGCTCTTTGTTTTTTTGTTCCACTGTCGCAAATACATAATATCATTGATATATCTTTGTGATATATGGTTGAGTTATTGTTGTTTTGTTGTGCATGCTTACTTCTTCCAATTTCATATAGGATGTCCTTTTTTTTCTAGTCTAATTGTGTTATAATTTTTTTCATATGATGTTGCATAAAAAACATTTGTTTGGAAGTAAAAAAAGAAAAAGAAAAAGAAAAAAATAGTTGAATAGTTAATAACATCTCAAAAAGAAGTTATCAACAAATTTGTTAAAATAGTAGGCTTCTATGGTGAGAATCTTAAGGAATTAAGATAATGTAATATTTAAAAACGTAATGAAAATTTAAGTGAAGAGATTCATATTCATAAGGATGTTAGTAGTTTGAGTAAGCATAATCATATACCAAATGCATCCAATTTAGAAAATTTAAAATCGATGAGAAAACAATCCCTCTGTTAGATATTTATAATCCTAAAAAATGAGATAATCTTAAGAATAAATTAAGTGACATTTTAGTTGAAAAAAGTCCATAAGGGAATTGAAGTTTCCTTTAGACAATATTTCTCTACATTTTTATATTCTTATTATTCTAGAAAATTAAGTAATGGAGAGATTAGTGATAGAAAATGATTAGTTTACTTTAAACACGTGGATAAAGTCTATTGTTTTGTTGTAAGTTGTTCAAATCTAATAACAAACAAAGTGCATTAGTAAATGATATATTTAGAGATTAGAAACATCTTAGTTAAAGTCTCAAAGAATATGAGAATAGTGTTGGGCATATGACTAACATAAAACCTTAGAATGCACTAAGAGTAAGATTGAGCAAAAATTAGACAATTGATAAAAAATTTGTAACAAGAAATTGTAAAGAAGAAAGAATATTGGAGATAACTTTTGATAAGAATAATTTATGTTGTGAAATGTCTCGAGGATTAATGATAAACTTTACCAAGATAGTGATGGTAATTTTTTTGGAATTGATTGAGATGATTGTTGAATTTGATATGATAATGCAAGATCATGTTAGACACATTCAAAATCATGAAATTTATCACCATTTTCTTGGTAACAAAATTCAAAATGAGTTAATTTATCTTTTGGATTATAGTGTTAGGAGTTCTATCATAAGGATTATTAAACATGTTAAATACTTTTCTACAATTTTGAAGTGTACCCATATATGAGCCATCAAGAAGAAATGAGTCTGATAGTACGATATGTGAATATGTCAAGTAACAAAATAAAAACAGAGAAATACTTTTTCGAGCTCTTGAAGGTAAATGACACATCTGGATTATGACTTTTCAATGAATTATTGAATGCATTTAAGTCTCTTGATCTTAATGTCCACACTGTGAAGGGTCAAGATTATGACAATAGTTATAATATGAAGGAAAAGCACAAATGGGTTTAAAAAACGATTACTTGAAATAAATCTGTGAGCATTATATATGTTATGTGCTTGTCATAGTCTTAATCTTATTCTTACTGATATGATATATTCTTGTATTAAAGTTGTTTCATCTTTTGGAGTTGTGCAATGTATATATGCATTATTTTCAAGTTGTCCTAAAAGGTGGAAGGTTTTACTGGATATTGTTTCAGGCTTAACCGTGCAATTATTTTCAATGCTTGTTGGGAGGTTTAAATAAAAAGTGTTAAAGCTATTAGATTTCAAGCTCCTCAAATAAGATTAACTTTGGTAGAATTATGTAAACCCCAGAACTTTCCCTAGTATGATCTAGTGAAGTCCCAAAAAAAATTCCAAATCCTAAAATAGTTGTTTCAGGCGATGGTGATAATATCAGGTAACCCAATTTATTAACCGAACATCTCGAAAGTCTCAAAATTGAACCAACACTCCATAATCTCTTAGAATGCATGAAAATGTTGAATGGGATATTTAAAAACCCAACCCCGAAGTTCCGGATCACATTAGGGTTAAATGACCATCTAAGGGCAAAATGGTCTTTATGCTTTTAAAATAAATTTCCAGCAATTTCTCTTTAATCAAAACAAGACACTCCTGTCTTTCTTCTTGCCTGAATGAAAACTCTCCTTTCTCTCTCAAAGTTTTTCATTTTCTTTGCTTAAAATCAAGCAAACAAAACGTGAAATCAAGAATCCAACCTTAGATCCATCATCCTCTCATCAAGACCTACATTTCTATACCACCAAATTCACTTATTGCCACCATATTCTAAAGGTAAGAAAAACCTAGGTTTGTGTTAATCATTCTTGGGTTGAAGTATGATGTTTATAATGATTTACTAATGGGAGGGTATGTGTATTGGTGGTTGATTTTGGTGTAGGAAGCACCAAAGCCCTAATTGCAAAACAAAAACCCTAACCCAAATCTCTAATCAAGGTAAGTGTTCTTTGGACTCAATTGAGCATGTCTAGTTATTATTGGTGTTATGGAGCTGATGAAATTGAATTAAGAATGATGGTTGTAGTGAAAGGAATGGAATGGGTTTATAGAAGTGCAATCTGGACAGTTTCGAAAATACTGTCCTTATCTTGAAATAGATATCTTTTCTGAGAAAAATTTCTTCTTCATAGTTAAACTAGACGTAATAAGCTTTCCAATGAGTATTCTACACCTAAATATGAGACCATTTGATTGCCCAAATGGTCTAAAAAACTCACTACTAGTGCAAAGCAATTATGCAGATATGCAAAGTTTCTGACTTACTGTTGAGGTGTGATCTAGATAGTCAAATGACGTCCAAAAATTATGAAACTTAGCTATAATTAAAGCTTAGGATGATCCCTAAGAGTTTTATGAAGGAACAAATTTAAAATTCAAACCCAAAATATGAGAAAGTGGTGAAAATGTCCCTAAGGGCGAAATTGAAATTTCTGCTTAACTTTGTAACGTATCCTATTAGAGTTAATGTTAAAACTCTACCATATTTACAAGTGTTGGAAACACTTTAAGGAGTAAATAAAGTCTGTTAAGCCTCTATAGTGAAATGAAAAGAACTTGCCTCAATAATGATTAGACGCAATGGAAATAGTGAAATTGAAATTACATATGCATGATAGATAAAATAAATGAGAGATGTTGAGATAAGTTGTAATTGATAATTATGAGAGTTACTTATATATGTAACCTATATTTAGGTTCGGATACACAATAGGCCTATCTATTGGCATTTTTAGAACCACCGAAAAATGTGAGTGGGTTAAATAATAATAAAAAATTTATAATAATAGAAATATTATTATTATTATTATCAAAATTTGATTTAACCTAGAAAGACTGTGGAATATCATGCATTGTTTTTTTTAAAAGCTTAAGACTGGCCATATACCATATACCGAGTTGAGTGGAATTGATAAGTAAACTCTGAATTTCGAGGACGAAATTATTTTTAAGGGGGGTAGGATTGTAAACCCCAAAACTTTCCCTAGTATGATCTAGTGAACTGCCGAGAAACTTATAATTGGCAGGAGAAAACTGTGAGTGGGTTAAAAATGTTTCTCCTATCGAATTTTATATGTCTTGGCAGTTCTGAAAATGCTATTGGATAGGCCTGTTATATATCCGAACCTAAACATAGGTTACATATATAAGTAACTTTCATAATTATCAATTACAACTTATCTCTACATCTCCCCTTTGTTTTATCTGTCATGCATATGCAATTTCAATTTCACTATTTCTATGCACGTCTAATCATTATTGAGGCAAGTTCTTTTCATTTCACCATAGAGGCTTAACAGACTTTATTTACTCCTTAAAGTGTTTCCAAAACTTATAAATATGGTAGAGTTTTAACATTAACTTTAATAGGATACGATACAAAGTTAAGCAGAAATTTCAGTTTCGAACCTTAGGGACATTTTCACCATTTTTTCATATTTTGGGTTTGAATTTTAACTTTGTTCCTTCATGAAACTCTTAGGGATCATCCTAAGCTTTAATTATAGCTAAGCTTCATAATTTTTGGATGTCATTTGACTATCCAGATCACACCTCAACAGTAAGTCAGAAACTTTGCGTATCTGCAGAATTGTTCTGCACCAACAGTGAGTTTCTTAGACCATTTGGGCAATCAAATGGTCTCATTTTTAGGTGTTCTAATGCTCATTGGAAAGATTATTACGTCTAGTTTAACTATGCAGAAGACATTTTTCTCAGAAAAGATATCTATTTCAAGCTAAGGACAGTATTTTCAAAATTGTCCAGATTGCACTTCTATATACCCATTCCACTCCTTTCACTACAACCATCATTCTTAATTCAATTTCATCAGCTCCATAACACCAATAATAACTGGACTTACTCAATTGAGTCCAAAGAACACTTACCTTGATTAGAGATTTGGTTTAGGGTTTTTGTTTTGCAATTAGGGCTTTGGTGCTTCCTCAATTCCTACACCAAAATCAACCACCAATACACCTACACTCCCATTAGTAAATCACCATAAACATCACACTTCAACCCAAAAATGATTAACAAAAACTTGGGTTTTTCTAACCTTTAGATTATGGTGGCAATAAGTGAATTTGGTGGTATAGAAATGTAGGTTTTGATGAGAGGATGATGGATCTAAGGTTGGATTCTTGATTTCACCTTTCGTTTACTTGATTTTAAGCAAAGAAACTGAAAAACTTTGAGAGAGAAAGGAGAGTTTTCGTTTATGCGAGAAGAAAGAGAGGAGTGTCTTGTTTTGATTAAAGAGAAATTACTGGAAATTTATTTTAAAAGCATAAAGACCATTTTGCCATTAGAAGGTCATTTAACCTTAATGTGATCCGGAACTTCGGGGTTGGGTTTTTAAACATCCCGTTCAACATTTTCATGCATTCTAACTTATATTTAAGAGATTATGGAGTGTTGGTTCAATTTTGAGGCTTTCGGGACTTTCGGTTAATAAATCGGGTTACCTAATATTGTCACCGTCGCCTGAAACAACTATTTTAAGGTTCGATTTTTGTTTTAGGACTTCACTAGATCATACTAAGGAAAGTTCGAATTTCGTCCTCGAAATTCAGAGTTTACTCATCAATCTCACTTAACTCAGTATATGGTACATGGCCAGTCTTAGGCTTAAAAAAAAACAATACATGATATTACACAGTCTTTCCAGGTTAAACCAGATTTTGATAATAATAATAATATTTCTAATACATCAAACATATCTAGCTTGCAAATAAGCGTGGGTATTGGTGTCGCATATGGTTCTCTGTCTTCCAAGTCTCTTGCTCAATCTAATTATTTCTCCACAGTGCATTAACCATATGCATTACTTTGTTTCTTAGCACTTTATCTTGACGATCAAGGATTTCTATTGTTTATACTTCGAGTGATAGATCTTCTCTTAGTTCCACTGGAGGAACTTCCAAGACATGTGAGAGATCTGAGATGTACTTTTTCAACATGGACTCATGGAATACATTATGAATTCTTTCAATTTTTTACGACAGTTCCAATCTATACACTACCAGTCCAATTCTTTTCAAAATCTTGAATGAACCAATATAACGGGGGGTTTAACTTTCCCCGCTTCTAGAAGCGTATAATTCCCTTACATTGTGCCACTTTCAAGAAAACCATATGCCCCATTTGGAACTATAGTTTTCTTCTTCAGTTATCTGCATAGCTTTTCTGTTTATTTTGAGCTGCCTTTAATCTATTTTTAATCAACTTCACCTTCTCAGTGGTGGCTTCAATTAACTCCATATTATTCAACTTCCTCTCCCCTAATTCATCCCAACATAGGAGAGTTCTGCATTTTCTTTCATATAGTTCCTCATAAGGAGCCATTCCAATGCTAGCCTGGTAGCTATTATTGTATGCAAATTCTACTAATGGCAGATGTTGGTCCCAACTGCCATGAAAATCCATGAAATAAGCTCTCAGCTTGTCCTCCAGTTTCTGAATAGTCCTTTCTAATTGACCATTGATTTGAGGGTGGAATGTAGTATTAAACTTCAGTAAAGTTCCTAAGGCTTCATGCAGCTCAATCCAAAATCGAGAAGTAAAACTAGGGTCTCGATTATACACTAATGATACTGGAACTCCATAGGGTTTTATGATCTCTTAAAGATATAATCTTGCTAGCTTCTCCAAAGAGTCAGTGGTTCTAACAGCAAGAACATGAGCGGATTTAGTCAGCTTGTCCACTATCATACAACATCATGCTTTTTTTGAGTAGGTGGTAACCCAATTACAAAATCCATAGTTACATGTTCCCATTTCCATTCAGGAACAGGTAACGACTGTAATACACCAGCGGATTTCTGGTGTTCTGCTTTAATTTGTTGACACACAAGGCACTTGGCTACAATGCAATATCGTTCTTCATCCCTGACCACCAATATGATTCTTTAATGGTCATGTACATTTTCATGCTTCCTTGATGCATAGCATAAACAGAACTATGAGCCTCTTCCAAAATGGCTCTTCTAAGTGCATTATCCTTAGTAACACATACCCTATTTCTCAATATAAGTACACCGTCCTCTCTTACTCGAAATTCACTAGCTTTACCAATCTGTAGCTTCTCAAATTCTTTAATTAGTTCTTCATCTTACCTCTGCTTTTCTTTGATATCCTCCACCAGTGTAGGCCTTATAACAAAATTCGCTACCAATGCTCCACAAGGATCATCTTCCAATGTCACTCTCATTGACTTCAACTCCATGAGCAATTGTATATATGTAGTATTAACATATACCATTGTGGTAGAGGACTTTCTACTTAATGCATCTGCTACAAAATTTGCTTTTCCCAGGTGATAATCGATGGCCAAATCATAATCCTTGATTAGTTCCAGCCATCTTCTCTGCTTCAGATTTAACTCCTTCTGAGTGAGTAGATATTTCAAACTTTTATGATCAGTGATTATTTTACATCTTTCATCATACAGATGGTGTCTCCATATTTTCAAGGTGAATACAATGGCTGCTAATTCTAAGTCATACGTCAGATATTTCTCCTCATGCTTCTTTAACTGTCGAGAAGCATAAGCAATCACTTTATCATTTTGCATCAATACACAGCCAAGCCCTTGTTTTAATGCATCACTAAATATCACAAACTCACCAACCGTGGTAGGAAGTGTAAGAATTGGAGCATAAGTAAGACAATGCTTAAGTTCCTGGAAGCTTTCTCACATTTAACGTCCCATATAAACTTCACTCCCTTCCGAGTCAACTTGGTTCATTGTGAAGCTATCAATGAGAAGTTTTCTACAAACCTCCTATAATATTCAGCCAAACCCAGAAAACTTCTAATTTCTGTCACGTTTTTTGGTGGTTCCCATTGAACAACATCATTTATTTTCTTGGGATCCACAAAAATTCCCTTACTCGACACAATATTGCCAAGAAACCTGATTTCTGTCAACATGAATTCATATTTAGAAAATTTGATGTATGATTATTTCTCCCGAAGGGTTTGAAGTACTATTCGTAAGTGAGTGGTATGTTCGGTCTCATTCTTTGAATACACCAGGATGTCATCAATAAATACTATAACAAACTTATTAAGATACATATGGAATACTCGGTTCATGAGATCTATGAATGCTATCGGGGCATTCGTTAAGCCAAAGGGCATAACTGAAAATTCATAATGTCCGTACCTAATTCGAAAAGCAGTTTTGGGCACATCAGACTCTTTAATCTTCAACTGATGATAACCTGACCTCAAATCAATCTTTGAAAATATGCTTGCACCTGGGAGTTGGTCGAATAAGTCATCAATTATGGGTAGAGGATACTTATTCTTAATGGTAACCTTATTCAACTGTCGATAATCGATGCACAACCTCAATGTCTTATCCTTCTTTTTCATGAACAACACTAGAGCACCCTAGGACGAGACATTTGGGCATAAAAAACCATTGTCCCTTAAATCTTACAACTAGGTTTTAAGCTCCTTAAGTTCTACTGGTGCCATTCGATACGATGGCATAGACATTGGTGCAGTTCTTAGTAAGAGGTCTATACTAAACTCAAGCTCTCTATCCGAAGGTAATCTAGGTAATTTCTTAAGGAACACATATGCGAACTCATTTATTACTGGTACACTCCCCATGTCAATCTCTCCATGAGATGATAACCAATTCATCCTTAAAATCACATCAAATCTTGGATTTCTAAGGGGATTAGATCTGCTTTAAGCGTTGCATCACTCACTTTTACTCCATAACCCCTATACACAGTATTTCAAGTTATTTGTTCTCTTAATGGATTTTGTATCAATAATTCACAATCTAGTGGCATAGGTTTTTTATAAGCATGCAAGGCAAGTGAATCACTAATAAATGATCTACTAGCCCCATAATCAATTAATACTTTTGCAGGCTTTCCAAAAATATTCACCATAATAGTAACAACGTCTGGGTTTGCTTGAGCCTCCTCATTAATCATAGCAAAAACTCGTGCATGTAGTTGAATTTGTAGTTGTTGCATCTGCTGTGGTGTCGAGTTGCTTCCCGTTCCAGTTTTGTAGCCTATACTGACAATATTCTGTGCAGGTGAACGACCTTTTTGACTTGACGGCCTCACTTGATTGGACTGTACCACATACTCTGTATCTCTGAAGTTGGAACAGTGTCTCTTTATGTGCCCCATCTGTCCACAGTTGAAACATTTGAGTGTCTTTTTACAAGTCCCATGATGAAACTTTTGACAAATTGAGCATTGGGGTTTTCCACTCTGACTTCCCTTAGATGTAGAACTAGCTACGGATGCATTGGGTTTCTGTTGGGTAGGGGCTTGGAAAATAGTTTGTGATGCAGTGACTGGGCCTGGTATCCTTTGTTGTTCTAAAAGGTCTCCTCCACGGTTCTTTTTGGATTATTGTCCTAAGCTGAAATTAGTTCTCTTCCTCTTCTGGAATAAACTGAATGATTTCCAATCATTACAAATTATCTAGATCTTGTGATGATGTTAAATCAAAGAGTATGATATTTTATCTCTTGTTAACATGGTGAGTGAAAAGTTGCAGTCTAAATCAATATGCATTGTTGTTGCCATAGAGCAATTAGAACGTATGATGGTATTTTTTGAGAAATATAGAAGCGAAGGGTTTGTCTCTTGTATGAATATTGTCAAAAGCCTTACACATAAGCTAAATATAGAGCCTACGCTTCTAACTAGAGGTCATATTATTAGGAAAAGACAATTTGACGAAAATGATCATAATGAAGAAATATAATCAGTTAAGGAGTCGTTTAGAGTTAGTTACTTTTTAGTTATTGTAGATATGACAATTACTTTGATGAAGAATATATATAATCAGTTAACGACATTTAAAAGTATTTTTGGATTCTTATTTGATTAAAAAAAGTTAAGGTTGTTGGATGATAATGAACTAAGAGAATATTGAATTAGTTTCACGGTTACTTTGTTCTCATGATAATGCATCATATATGGATTTAGATGATCTTTTTTTGAATTAAAAGTGTTGCAAATGACTTTGTCAAATGAGTTAATGTTAACGATTGAAATTCTTGAATTTGTTAAAACTGTAGATTATTATCCAAATGTTTCAATTGCTTATCGAATCCCTATTAACTGTAGTTGTGATTGTAGCATTAGTTGAGATAAGTTTTTCAAAGTTAAAATTATTAAAAACCGACTCGAGGTCTTTAATGTCAAGTTGAATGATTTGATTATTTTATATGTTTAAAAGGATATGTTAGATAATATTAATTTTAATACTATTATTGATGATTTTGCATATAGAAATACTTTTTAAAATTATTCTTCGTGATCATTTGTGCTTGTTAATGCAATTATGTAACTGCTTGGTATTTTGCAATTTGATGTTACTCTTTGGTTGTTGCTGTTGCTATTATTGTTGCTACTGTTTTTAGTGATCTTGTTGTTGCAGATATTTAAAAGATGTTGTAAGCTGCTATTATGATCATTCTATCTTAGTATTTTCTCGAGTACATAGACTCTGACTTAAGTCACTTATATATAGATATTAAATTTTCATAATAAAAATATACTTTTAAGATTTACATATTTGTATATTTTCGTTTCATTGAAGCATGTCCTTTCACTTTGTCTAGACCTATAAAATGTTGTAAATAACTCTGACTTGGCAAATAAGCTACGAGAGAAGAAAGGAAAATAGATCTTATGTTTTAAATTTAACAAAATAATTAACAACTAGTTGGATAAATGGTGGACACATGATTAGCCCAAAAATATGATGTAGCGTGACATTAACAGAAAACTTAACATTAGGCTATTTTTGTAACATATTGAAAGTTTAGATATCTTAACATCATTTTTTAAAAGTTTGAATTAGTAATGCAAAATTGAAATAAATTTATTTTTTTGTAATTTAATGTAAAAAAATATAGTTAGGCATCCCGAATGACCTCAACAAGTTATAATTGTCCATACGTTGATAATGAAATAAATATGCAATAACAAGAATAGCAATAACAACCAGTATAAATCTTACCGAGGCACGAAATCTAGAAAGATCTAATAGTATGCAATCTTATTCTTAATTAGTAGAGAGATTGTTTTAAAAAATAAAACGAAATAAATATGCAATAAATCTCCCATTAACAATTAGTTGGATAAATCTACAGCTTTTGTTTCTGCTCGATGTGGACACCACACTATAAAAGTTTACGAGCTAAGTTTATGAGAAACAAGTTTTGAAGTAAATTTGTTTGAATTCTATATAACTTAATTTCTAAAATGAAAATGCATGACTCTTATTTTTCTTATTTTTTGGTTCATTTCTTTATTTCTTACGATCAAAATACTTAGATGTCTTTAATCAGCCTTGATGAGTAAGTTTTCAAATCTTTTAAATAAAAGGAAAATCCTTTTTCCTTATTTTTGTATTTTTCCTTTCTTAGGTTGTGAATACTTGGATTATAATAAAAATTTAAAAACAGCCAAAATTCCAAAGGAAGAATTATTATGAAAAAGAAATAAAAATTGTCAAACCCTAGAGACGACAATGAGTTTAAATTTAAGAGTTTTCAATGGACCGACTTATAGGTCAAATGAGGCCTAAACTAGTCCGAGGCATAATTTTTCTAGGCAAAATGGCATGTTTTATTTAAAAAATTAAGCCTCTAATAGGCCTAATTTTAGATAATTTAGGTCTAAACTTAATTAAAAAAGATATTATTTTGTATTTCTAATTTTGAAAAAAATATTTTAGAAAAAATAACAAGATCAACCTATTGTTATTAAACCCAATGATTAAAAAAATGGAATCATTCCGATTAATTTTTCGATTTGGTTTTTATGTATTTAATTCAGGTATTATCGCTTTCACTTTTCGATGGTTTTTAAAACAATGGTATAGTGACAGCTATCTTTGCCCCCTCGCACGTGACAATCACCCCTCCTCCAGGACATCCACCGTTCGGCATCCACACATCGGCCTATAAATAAAGCTAATGCCAAACCATATCACAAACCAACCAACCACCGCCAACCACCACTAACGACCACAGCCTACTGCCACCGTCAATAATGGCTGCATCTCTGTCCATGTCAAGGCTTCTCATCTCGTCACCGGCGACCGCCACCTTCACCACCACCAGGTCGCTTCTCTCACCTCACTCGCTGTCTTCCAAGCTATCATTAACTTCTCATTCTCTCAAACGCTTCCACCAAAAGCCGCTCTCTCTAAAGCGACTCTCAACCAAAATTCACACGACCCCATCTGTTTTCGCCACCATTTCCGTCGGCGACAAACTCCCCGACGCCACCCTCTCCTACTTCGATGCCACAGGCGAGCTCCAGACCACCACCATCTCCGAAGTCACCTCCGGCAAGAAGTCCATCCTCTTCGCCGTCCCAGGGGCTTTCACTCCGACGTGTTCCCAGAAACATCTTCCAGGTTTCGTGGAGAAATCTGCGGAGCTCAAGTCAAAAGGGGTTGATCAAATCGCATGTATATCGGTCAACGACGCTTTTGTGATGAAAGCATGGAAAGAGAATCTGGGTATTAACGATGAGGTGCTGTTGTTGTCTGATGGTAATGGGGAGTTCACGAAGGCTATAGGGTGTGAGCTGGATTTGAGTGATAAACCTGTGGGTTTAGGAGTGAGGTCCCGGAGGTATTCTCTGTTGGCTGAGGATGGTGTTGTAAAGGTGCTTAATTTGGAGGAAGGTGGGGCTTTTACGTCAAGTGGAGCTGAGGATATGCTTAAAGTGCTTTAAGTTTTGTTGTGGTGAGTTTTAAAGTCGGCGCTGTGTTTTGTCTTCGTTTTTGTTTGGATATGATGTTCTTAGATAGGCATTCTGTTTAATAAACTGGATGAAACCTGTGTGGGTTCCAGTGAACTTAAGTTACTTATAAATCATCAGTTGATGCTTCATTTTAGTACTTGCGTGATTAGCTGTGAGAGCTCTTTGCGTGGTTATAATCCATGAGAATTGATGAGGTGACACCGGACTGATAGTTGGTTTGCTGGTTTATGCTTGATCCTTGAATTTATTATTATTTGGTTGAATCGTGTTTATGGTTTGCTCATAGTGGATATCAAATTTTCTTGTGGTGGATGATTATAAGTTGCAATGCCTCCAAATACTTTTTGTGTGTTATTAGTTATTACATAATAGGTTCATTTGCTTGATTGAAAAATAGCCATAGAGGAGAACGCATGAGATAGAGTCAGCGGACTCGATCAAACCTGATGGATTTTGGTATCTGGAGCAATGTGTCCGAGGATCATTTATTTTGCCATAAAATTTATAGTTATGTTGAATTTGTCTTTTTCTCTTGATGGAACATTTTCTTTATTAGATGTTTACTGGTAAGAAATGTAAGACACGGCACTATGAGGTTATGCAGACAGAAAATCAGGTAATATAGTTACAAGTTTTAAGTACCTAGAGATGGCACTGCTTTGAAACAAATTCGTATTGTGTTGGAATAGTAGTTATTTTGGTGACTGGCCTTGAGCCCTTAGCACAAGATTATCGCACAATCTCTTCTTGTGCATTCTGTCAGTGTCTTGATAGCCTTTGCAGCATTCTCCTCAAGATTATATGTTTATCTGCTCTAGTATCATAATTTGTAAGAAGGAGAAACCTAAGACTTTTAAGATGGTAAGTGAATGATGACAGGGAATGTACCATGTAGAGAATCAAAGAATACAGGGTATGTACCATGTAGAGAATCAAAGAATACCTCAAAATACTGTTCATATCTAGTTGAAAGGATTGAAAATAACATTGCCATAGAGCTGAGCTATTATAAAAAAAGCCTTAAAGCTCAGAAATGGCAATGTGAAACAAGATCGAAACACAAATCCATGACTATTATTTGGGATTCTCATCTAGATGTTGATATTTGACAAGCATGGTGATGGCTCAACTGAATTAGCAAGTTCAGGGCAGCCTGTTGCTGACAGACTGGAAAGATTACCCTGTATTAGTTCCGTTGTTTATCAAATTACTGATACAGTAGCCAGTAATTTGAGAAGTGAGAAATAAATATCTTGGTATTGATTGTTGTTAAGTACCAAGATACATGTTGGTTCTCGAGTGTTGATGGTCATGCATTATTTGAGATTCGCCTCCAATTGTTTTTTACACTCTAAAAGTAGACATATGATCTTAGTAGAAGATATCAAATCATCGATTGAGTTTTCTTTGCCTTTGAAAAGAATGTTAAAATAGTTTGCAATTGTTTATTGTTCCTACTGATGAATAATAGAAAAGCAGCATTCATGTCCAACCTTTTGTCAACATGTTGCATCTTTTTGTTTGTCACTCAGCTAGTCATCAACAGACGGTTCTTATTAATACTGAGTATATCCACTTAGGGCCTTTAGAAATGGAAACTTTGTATTGTATAGGCTACTGCAGAGGAATTGAATGTAGTGAAGGCTGTCTATTTGCCATGAGAAATGGTTACAGCCTCAGCCATCATTTACAACATTGTCATTAGAGGCTTGTTGCTTTTATGGGCTTAAAACATCTGGGACTAGGTGTTTTATCAGTTGGAAATATGTCTATGCTGATACTTGTATTGAGAATTTCCAGAAAAATGATTTCTTGAAAAGAGTTCTGCTGCTATATCCAAAAGGTAACCAACAAAAATACAAACTCTCTAATTGTCAGCTGGTCTAAAGCTATCCAACTAACTACTAACTACAACCAAAGAATAAGTCAGTTAATTGAGCTCCAAGTTAGCAGCTTCTAGCTATAAGTCGAGTTCCCTCAGGAGGCTGCAAACGCATACATTTGTATGCCTGTCGTGTTTGAACATCATAACAAAGATAAGTCAGTTTTATTTAACTACTGCTGCTCAGGTTTTGTTACCATCGCCATGTCAACAAACTTACATGAAATCGGATTGTTACTTCAATCTCAAAAGCACGATCGTATACCCGAGGTTCACACACAAAATCTGGTTATTTGTTTGCATAAAGAAAGAACAAGGCCTGCAAGATTACCTCAGGAGAAAATAGCAAAACGTGAAAGAAAATGTTGCCGGTGAGGCAACAAGTAAATAAGCGTACGAGCCATCTTGCAATTGACAGCAATTCTAACGTCAAAAGTAAACCTATGTGCAAAATTTACAATTATTATACAAATTTATCAACTGTTGCTTGTTTGAGGCGTTCTGATAGGGTACAAATAAGTCAAGCAGGTTCTGGCCGAGCCACAATTAATAGGTTGAAGATGATAATCAGCAACCAGATGGAAACTGTTTCCGGAAGATGAGCTACATGTTTAATATAGAAGAAGAAAGAACAAAGAGCCATCCTTCATCTCCATAAACGCTGTTAACAACCTGTTCTCCAGTAACAAACATTCCAATGGAGATATTAAAACATCCCAGTTTTTGTCTTACATCTTTGCTTCAGCAGACCGCTGCTCACTTGTGCTCCAATCATCCATTCCTTTAGAGTTTATATCACTGCAGATAATCTGGGCCTCCTGCAATCTCCCTTCCTGCCTGAGCCCAGTGGTAAGATCATTTTGAAGGCTGACATTTGGGCAAAACCCATTCTCAAGCATTTTCTTATAGCATAGGTATGCCCCATGATAATCCTTTAGGTCGCAATATCCCTTAATCAGTTTGTTGTAGGTCTCAGATGTGGGTTTCAATCCCTTGGACTTCATATCATTGACAAGACCATTTACTTCCGACAGTTCTCCCTTCTTGAGATATCCAAGAATCAAGCCATCATATGTCTTCTTTTCGGGAAGAACTGCATGGCTTAGCATCTCTTCCTGCAAAGACAATGCCTTCTCGAGATCTCCATTCTCTGCAAGACAGAGAATCATTGCATTGTAAACAACTCGATCGGGAGCAAGGTTCATCTCTAGCATCTCATTAACCAATGTCTGTAAATGATCCATCCCTTCCTTGCAGCAGCCACTAATTAGGAGATGAAAGGTTTTCGTGGTAGGTTTTATGCCTAACATTTTCATAGCTTCGTATAGCTCTCGACACTTCTTTGCATTTCCTGCATTTGAGTACCCTGAGATCAAGGAGTTGTATGTGATCACGTCAGGGCTGTAACCACTATTTTTAACTTGGTGAAGGATGTCTTCAGCTTCCTTTAACTTTCCCTTTTTACAGAGCCCGTTGATAAGTGAATTGTATGTCACCAGAGTTGGGGATATTTCACTTATTAGCATCTCATCAAGGAACCTAAAAGCATCTTTCAACTTCCCCATCATACAGCACCCATCAATGAGCATATTATATATTTGTGCGTTTGGCGAGATCCCTCTGCCTATCATATCCCCCAAGACTATTTCTGCTTCAAGAGTCTTATCATTCTTGCATAAACAATTTATCAGAGAACCATAGCTAACAACATTTGGCTTTATTCCGGTATCTTCCATTTCTTCGAGAATCTGGAAACACCTGTCAAAACTACACAACTTTCCATATCCATTTATAAGCGAGTTATACGTCTCCAAACTAGGTCTAACCCCCTTTTCCACCATCTTCTGAACCCACTTCTGTGCTTCTTCCATTTTATGCATTCCACAGAACTTATCAATCAAAGAATTAAAAGAAATGGAATTTGGTCTCAACCCACGGCTTTCCATTCGCTCAATAGTAGAAATGGCTCCATTAATGTCATCTACCCGACAATAGCCATTCAAAAGAGTGTTAAATATCACTTCATCTGGAACAAGACCTTCATCCATGAGCTTCATCAAAAGCTCCTCCGCCTTATCAACTCTGCCTTCTTTACACAACCCATTGATCAAAATGCTGCTTGTATAATTATTGATCTTAACTCCCCTCCCGGACGCTTCTGTAAACAAATCCATGGCACCTTCCCCATCACCACTCTTCACTAAACCATCAAAAAGTATACTATACGTAAACCCGTCAGGCACAAAACCATTCTCTTTCATCTCATCCAACAGTCTTCGCGCCTCCTCCATTCTCCCCTCTCTACACAACCCGTGTAACAATGAGTTGAATGTGACGACGCTAGGCTTTATATTATCCTTCTTCATCCGTTCTCTCAAATTAAAAGCCGCCTCCACCTCCCCAACCTTACAGTACCCGTCAATGAGAGTATTATAAGTCACCTTATTAGCCCACAATTTCCTGTTACACATTTCATCAAACAGCTTCTCCGCATCTTTTATCCTATTTTCTTTACACAACCCGCCCATCACAACATTGTAAACAAACACGTTAGGACTCACTCCTCGACTTTTCATAGACTCCAACAACTCCATAGCCATCTTCGTTTTCCCAATTTTGACAGCTGATTGCACCGCTTTCCCATACATATATCGATCAGGCCTAAAACCCAAATCAACCATCTCATTAAACAAATCAAGAATCTTATCAAATTGTTTCCTCTCTAACAAAGACTCAATTAACATTCTCACACAATCAAAATTAGGAACAACTCCGTCTCTCCTCATCAAACCGTACAACTCTGCAGCTTCAATGTGCATCTTGGACTTGCAACAAATTGCAATCAACATGTTGGAAAGATTGAGTTTTATCGAAGGGCAAGCGACCGACAGGAAAGAGAGAAGCTCACACGGTGAGGAGAATGGTGACTGTGAGACAACAAGAGACCTCGCAAGGCTATAGGCCGATTCCATGCGACCCTGCTGGAGGAGTACACGAAGCTTGTGAACTTGTTCGTGGTTTTCGTTGTCATTGCAGCTGACTGCTGGATTAATGGCTTCTTGAGTCGGTTGGCGTTGCAGGGTAGCGAGTGAGCAAAAGGAGAAAGAGAGACTTGAGATTGAATGAAGAGGTTTTGTGGAGGAATAGCGATGCAATCGTGTAGCCATCATTTTTGCAATACGCAAAAACCCTTCTTAAACCTCTTCCTAGGCTTCTTTCCTAGTTATGATAAGATTTGGACCAACGACTTACCGCAGTCACATAACCCAAATGAAAATGGGTTAAAGGTAATATGAGGTGAGTTGGTAAAGGGCTCTTCTAATTTAGGTGAGATCACAAGTTTAAATTGTTCTTATATATGTAGTCGTTTAAAATTTAGAGTTAGAGCTTTGCTTTTCGTAAGGGGATCTATCCAGTTCGAGCGAGAATTAATTTAGATATGGATAGCTTAAAAATGCCTTCCTATAGTTAGGATTTTTTCAAAACATCTCGTGGGAAAAAAAAAAATAAAGGTTCTCTTTCTTAACTTTAAATTTATATGGACCAATTTATTATTATATTAATGTCAACGAAAAGGCTAGGCTGTGAATGCTTTCTCAGTGTACAACTATTTTCTCATATAATTGAATGATCAGAATCTATTACTCTCGTGTGAGGGTGTTCTTAGATTTCAGTGCCCTGCATGATTCACTATTAGACCAAAGGACAGGTAAGATGAGGTTGAATTTGTTAACAAAGAGTGGAACTTGAGACATCTCTATCAAATTCATTGCCTTTCAAGCCAGTACCAGTAAGTATAACAGAAACAAGGAAACTGTGGAAATTAAAAGAGCTACTGAATCTCACAATCACAACCCAATTTCAAACCCAATTTCAAAATCTTCAAATGCTAACGCATCTTCTTGGATTTCAAAAACCTGAAGCTACCTCCGTTCAGCTTCGTTCTTATATCAACTGTATAACATGGATGTCTTTGCAGTGACTTGCACTATTCACAAGAGAGAGTATGGCGTTCGAACTACAGCACTCGAGCGTTTTTTGTTCATTCTAAAAAAGAATCGACTTAATTCAGCTGTTTTTATACAAGATACAGAACACAAGAATCCACTATATGAACACCTCAAACCCAGTAGGCTGAGTGAAGTAGCAAATGGCTGGACTTGGAATTGCCAAAAGAACATTGCCAACTCCTCAAGATTCCATCAAGTGTGTGGAACAATGGTGCCCACATATCCAAACCCCACGATAGAGAAGGCAATTGATTGTGTAAATAGAAACAGGAAGTAGTGATTTTTCCCAAACGCAAGATCATAGCAACCGCAGAAGAAGAGGTAAGCTCCAGTTCCAAGCTCTAATAGGTGGAGTCTGTGACAGAAAACGGTCGGGTTTAACCAAAACTCTACTAAACTTCTTGTGCATGGTTCACGTAAAATGCGGATTCCAGAAAAAGGGGAATCAATTACCTTTCTCCAATCCTGAATCGAGGTTTCCTAGGTGCTTTTGTTGCTTTGATCTTAAGAGCATCGCCTAGTTTCTCCGTAACAATCCACTCGTTGACTCTACCAGCCTCCAACAAGCCAATGAATGTAGCCTTAGTCCTATGTAGGGACATGACATTCTCGAAAAGGATCCAGAAAACTATCAAATGAAGTGATCTGCAAGACCAATTCCAGCAAATTTCAACAACTTGAACCAGTTATTGCCTAAAATTATCTTATGGTGCTCAAGTCGGCACATTTATATGAACTCAAGAGCTTTAGAAGTAAAAAGACTTAAAGTGTAAATAAATTTGATTTCAGAGTTCAGAAGAAAACGAGACCTTGGAGTTCCAACTGCGTTGAGAAGGGTAATGATGGAAGGAATGTAAACAGACCCCCACTTTGGAACCTCAACTTCAGGTACCAACACAGTTGCAGGCATGACGACACAGTAGAAAATAAACGTAACAATGTGAGCTACGATCTTCCTGACCAAAAAGAAGCTGTAGATCACGTGTACCTTCTTCCACAAAGTCACTTTCTGCAAGACAATTTTTTCATTTCAATATTTTTTCTCGAGATTGGATATTTGCTAGAAACAGAATTTAGATCAACCTTGTTTTTCACAATCTCCATTAACATTTTCCTGAACAGATTAGCAGGACCACAGGACCACCGATGTTGTTGATACCTATAGGCCTTCAATGTACTTGGCAATTCATTTTTCACCTGAAAGCAGTAATGTGTTCAAGAAACTTGTATCAGAAAAACGACAATATGCAACTGTAAGAATAATTTCTTACATGTTTGTTAATTTGTCTACTCCCTCCTTTTTGTTAATATTTTAGTCAATTCTAACAGAACATAATAGCCTTGCAACTGAAGCTGAATAATGGCTTGCTTATTTAACTAGAAAACCAGAACATGGGGTAGTCTTACAGTGGATTATGGGCACTTGACCTTGTCAGAGTTTGTAACCAACAAGGATTACCTTCGTCTAATCAAATTAGCGGATACTAAGCACAGTTTACATAAATTAGATGGATGGATGTTAATAGAATAGGATAAGTAATCTATAAGGTTTCAATTAAAAATGGTTAGATTACCTTGAGATTGCCAATGTACACAAATTTCCAGCCTTTCAAGCTAGCTCTGACTGCTAGGTCCATATCCTCCACCGTGGTCCTATCCTTCCACCCTCCTGCTTCGCTTAGCGCTGAAAGTCTCCATACACCTGCTGTCCCTGTAACGCGTACAGAAACAACAACTGAATCGTAGACTTTATCTGTTTGAGTTGCACATTATATCACGTTTTTTCTTCATCACCAAATCATCAGTCAAGCCTTTGTCACATTAGAAAGTCCTCAGTTTCCTGTGTGGATCCTGAGACAACAATTGGGAATTTACCATTGAAACCGAAGAAAGCATATGTGGAGGAACCCACTTCTTGTTCTACCGTGAAATGGTAATCCAAAGACATTTCTTGCATTCTTGTCATCAAGCACTCATCAGAATTCACTGCAAAACAACCCGGAAAACAGCTGCCGTGTCAGCCAAAAAAGCTGGCAACTAGATTTCAGTTCAAGACCAAATTATAAAATCCTTTTCACATCAAATTTAGTTTGTCGGTTAGTAGCGTTTAACACTGACAGGGATTGTAAGGACCACCCATTAAGATGTCACATGCAATTGCTGGGAATATTAGGCGAAGAAGAGCCTTTCTGGGGAAACAGACAAATATACCCTTCATTCGTGATATTCATCAATGGCCGATCCAACATGTCCCTCCACCTTCCATCATTTATGAACATGGGTGCTGGGGTAGATCGGTCCAAATTTTAGCACTTTCCTTAGCAAGTCATTTTAAGGAAGGATTCCCAACTTTTGCAGAGAAGAAAATGAATGACCTTTGTTGGGAATTTGCAGTCTGGTTAAATTCCAAATGGACCGTAGTTCCATTCTTTGTGGTCCACACCACTTACATACAAGGCATTGCATTTGTCTCAATGGCTTGACGTGTTTCCTTATCTGTGATTCAAACTATTGGGACTCAAAAGTACAAAACAAAAGGCCTATACCAATTACCAAGTACCTACGTACTGCTACAATCAAAGCTACCTAGGATTCTTCAAATTTTGCATTTCAGTAGAATTTTTAAAATTATCTCAAATAGATCTTACCTACAATTCTGGCAATTACAAATTACCATTGACGTTTGCTGAGGCATGGAAATCAATTGAAACAAAACCGAGAATACCAACTAGACATCAAATTCAGGGGTTTGTATAATTTGCCCCGTTGGGGGAAACCAGATCTTTTGTTTAGTTTTACTTTGTCTTATTCTATCTTATAAAATTTTAGTCATTTATTTTGTGAGACCTACGCGGGCTTTATGTAAACCCCATATAAATAAATAAATAAAAATTATTGGACACAATAAGATACTATAATATTAGTCAGAGAATCTGAACTTCTGGGGGTAGTTTAGCAAGTGAGTCCATGTTTCTTCATAATACAACGGCAGCCTTTGTATCACACGTGTTCGTCAAGTAAGCGGCCGCCAAGGATTGGATCCTGACGGATGCACGAGGTAGGACCCACTTCTCCACTACCCTCAACCATTGTCCCAAAATTAACAGAGCCACCGACAGTTTCTTGAAAGCGGTGAAGCCCTACCCTAATTAATCCTAAATTAATATGAATATGTGCTTAACAAACCAGAGACTGAAAAATGTGAGGAAAGTTAGATTTACCGAATTTCCAACGAGCCTGAACCAAAGCCAATTCGGGGTTATGAGCTAGATAGGGAATGGTGCGCCAGAGAAAATCAGGCTCCGGCTGGAAATCTGCGTCAAAAATGGCCACGTAATCGCAGTGTTTCACGTAGCTTTTCTTCATGCCTTCTTTAAGAGCCCCAGCCTTGTAGCCATTTCTGTTGTCTCTTATTTCGTACTTTATGTTTATACCTTTGCTTGCCCATCTCTGGCACTCGAGCTCAACCATGTCCTGCATTGATTTCCATGCAAAACCAACATCACATTTTTATATTCTACAAATGAGGTTTTGGTCAAAATGGCTTTTCGTTTTAATATTATCATTTTGCTTCCATCTGCAAGACTATTCAATATATGACAAGTTGTTAACGTTCAGGTTGAAAATTGTTATTAATGAACATGTACCTTGATGGTTGGGTCCGTTGAGTCGTCAAGGACTTGAATTATGATGCGATCAGAGGGCCAAGAGAGACCACATGCAGCTCCAATGGAGAGCTGATAAACCTGCGTGAAAATGGACAACACACATGGATCGAAACCATTTCACTTTAAGGCACTTGAAAGGCAAAAAACAAACGTCGAGATGTGGCAGAGCAAAGAAAAGGACCTCTCGTTCATTGTACATTGGAATTTGAACTAGAACCATTGGATAGGCAGAGTTACCCAACTCAACGTCGTCTTTCAAAGGCTCGCATTTGTAACGCTTCTCTGGTTTTCGACCCAGAAGCTTGACTAACACAATGACGATGCCCATGTACACCCTTTCGATGAAAAGCATCAGAGACATGATCAAACAGATGGCAACAGCAAGTCTCAGTAGAGGCACGATCAAAGGCGCTTTGATCAGGTCCCAAATGATAGAGAACTGCATAGAAATGTCATCTCTAGCTCCTTCAAAAGCATTGGGAATCACAGTCGTAGAAGTAAGCCGATCCATTGATGACTAGTTCTTACGTTTGTTATCGTACAGAACAGAACAGAACAAAAACAGAGGAGGTGCAAATGGGAATCGAAGGAACAGAGGTTTTAAGTAGATTAAAGAAACACACTAGATCTAAATACGAAATAATGGAACTCCTTTGAGAAAAAGAGCAAGAATCTTTCGACTTAGACTCTTGAGTTTTGCTTCTGTTATACGCAAAAACACAATGCAGAGCTGTAATGTCAGTCCCTTGACTCCAAAATCTGCACACTCCTACAGCACATACATTTCAGAGGCGAACAGCGGAAAAGAAGAAAACTTGAAAAATACACTTTGTAAATCTCTCTGAATGTATAAAAAAACTCATGTGCATTACAGAACCAACCACAAGAAACAGATGGTTGATAGAAAACAACTACTAAACTGCTCAATCTTCCATTTTGTTTAATGATTTGGGTTCCGGCAAAGAATGAAACTTGTTCCGCTTCTGTGACCAGAGAGGACAACAGAAACAGAAACAGAAGCAGAAGGATGCAAATTACTAATGTGTGAGACAGAGGAAATGAAATGAAGAGCCAGCTAAAATGAGAGACAATAATGCCCTTTTATAGTCCCTCTCTTGTTCTATCTACAAGTCCTCTGTTTTTATTGAACTTTATAAAGATCGTCCCACCAAAGAGCTTGTGAGAAACTGACCAAAACGAAAACTTGTAACCTATTGTACTAAAAAGGAAGCTTTTGAAGTTTGAACCCTAGGTTTTTTTTAAACACAATTTCTTAAGGAGAGGCCAGAAATTATAAAAACAGAAATTTATATTCACCAAACAAACACAAGGCGACCTATAGGGGCTTGTTTGACAATAATTAGATTATATTAGCTGATAGCTGACAGTGCATTAATATAACTGATTTGATCAGCGGATAACATCGACTGTTTAATTAAAAATATTTCGTAAAATTAACTATTTAATATTAATTGTTTATGGGTAAAATGACTTATGAAGGTATGACTTAAAAAATGATTTATAAAGACATGAGTATTATATCTTTTTTTTAATATTCTCATAAAAATTTATGCTCACGTTTCAATTTAATTCAGTCAATCAGTCAAAATTAAATAATTAAAAACTATTTGCCTATGCTCAAAATAAAAATAATTATTTAAATTAATGTCAGAAACTAAACTGAAAAAAATGAAGTAGTTAATTAGCATAAAACTTATTTTAATTATATGAAAATATAATCCCCTTAATAAAATTAGTCATATCTTATAACTAAAACTAAAAAATGATTTTTAATAATTTTATCTATTAAAATTAACATTAAAATAATTTTTTAGACATAATAACTATTTGAAAAACGTTTTTATGATTAAAATATTTAAATATAAAAATATATTTTAAATTTAAATTTCCTTAATTACAAAATTTAATCCAATTATTAATAAGTAAAATGAATGCAACTTGAAATTTTCCTACCCAACTCAATCTTTGAATCTAACATTATAGAAAATTTTAGTTAGCATAAAATAATTTGGTAGCGGTTTTTGTATCGTATAATACCAAATCTAATGATACTTATTTTATTTAATTAAAAATAGAATAAAATTTGAAAATAATGATACCAATATGCATTAGAAAATTTTATTAAAGAAAAATTCCAACTTAGTTAATTTTTGAATAAATCGGAGTATTTTTTATTTTGAGTAAATTGAGTTCACTTATCTATCTCTATCTTTATCGCTTTCTCCCTCTCTTTCTCTCTCTCTTATCTCCTCTCTTGTAATTTGTAATATCTTTCTCTCATCTTATCTCTTATAATTTGTAATAATTTTTGGGTACAATCGTATTTTTGTTCCTGAACTTCTTAGCCGCTGGAGCAAAATGTTCCATAGGAACATTTTTAAAAATAATAGATTGAGTTAAATCTGCCAACTTAGTTAGCTAATTACTAAAAATGATTATCAGTAGTTTGACATAGTCAAACAAAATGTCTCTCAATTCACTAAAAAATAGCTGATCATTCATTTACCAAACAAGACCGTATTCTAAAGATACTGATAAATTGAGATAAATTCTTAGATATTATGGATCTTCAATTATTTTGAATGGTTTAATCAATTAATTAACTAATAAAATAATGTAAATCTTAAGTTAATTATATATAAAATAAAAAAATCTTACAAAAATAATTGCAATAACTTGATAATGAACTCAGCTAAATACATATGGTGGTATCTTTGATGACTTGACTGAATGCAAAAATCAGTGGTTGGGTACATTGAAGAAGAAGCTAAAGAGGAATAGTATCCACATAATAAAGGGAGGAGAGTGGTCACAGCTGGAGATATATATAAAAAGGACTGCTCAGCTGTTGCTTTGGTCCACCCTAATTCTTATTGTTCACATACATTCCTATCCATAATTAATGAAGATATGTATTTTTTTAAATTTTTGTTAGTATATATAATTCAAATTAAAATGATTAGATCCCTTTTGATATTGACTAAAACTTTAAGAGTTATGCACCTACCGCGTTTCAGATATTATCTTTTTAATTACAGCATTGTATCTTTTGCAATATATGTAAAATTAACGTACTTCACTGCCCAAGACTTTAATATACACAGCTTTCTTTTCGTATTTTTACAAAGAAGCTATTTCTATAATTTGACTCAATGAAACATTACAATCTTACCCGAACTATAAAGTTAATCAAAAGCTAATAATTCAACATCTCTTGTCCTATTACACGGCCTTTATTACAGATAACTCTACTGGGTCCTCAAAGATTTGATTAAACGAATCATGGGATCTCAAATATTTAAAAGGATAAACAAAACGGTAACAATGGCCAAGTGTTCGTTAAGAAGTTCAACTTGCAGTTGACTTGGATTGGCACATGCAGTCTAATGGAAAACATACAGTAGAGGAACAGCATACCACATGATTTTGTAGCTCGGAGGCCATGGCTTCTCTGAAGAAATAGTTGTACATGCAATATTTTAGAGATCAAATCCACTCTGTCAAAATTCAAGGCCACATACAAATTGCTTCAACCAGATGTGTGGTTTTTAATAATTTCGGATCCAATTCAACTATCCATCCAAACATACCAATAAATCGTGATAACATAGTCAAGTCGAAGTTAAATCAGAATTAAAGTTAAAATTTATTTAAACCTGTGAATCTCCGTATAGTACCGTAATGGCACATACATGCTCTCTAAATGTTTCTTAATCATCACCTAATTCAATCCGAGTTAGTCAATAACAAATCAATCAACTGATCTAATCCAATTGCGTCCTATATTCTTTGCTTATCGATATATAATTATGTTTCAAAGTGCTAATCATCTTCCCTCAAACATCATAATTTGTCACGTCCACCTTTAGAACAGTTCTTAATTGCGTTTCTTTCTTGCGTTTTACCTTCAAATTCCATGACAGTGAATTTTCTTTTATAAAATACATATACAGTACAACTGCATACATGATGGGCATAAAGAAGACTGTTGTGAAGTATTGCTTCTTTACTGCAAATTTTTCGAAAAAGAACCAAGTAGTCCAATTTCAGTTGTCGGCATACATTAAAAAAGAACATGAATGTTAATATCAGATCTGTATTTTCAAAAGCATATTATTGCCTACAGCTTTAGGTATCAACTGCTATATGTATAAAGAGCTTTAAGTAATAATATGTTTGTAACGATTTTATAATGTGTTGCTTACAATTAATATAATGCAATAGTTTTAAAAGTATTGCCTTTAATAATATTAAGATATAACTGTTGTCTAATATTAAAAAAAACAACAAAATCAAAAGATTGTTGCTTTAACAGTTTATATATGTAACAAATTAAACCATTGTTATATATATATTTATAAGTGTTGAAATATAAGAGTGGGAGTTTGTCCCACATTGGAAAAAGAGAGGAAAGAAGACCAACATATAAGTCTAGTGG
>JAOSBL010000004.1:25007081-25022379 GCA_027568915.1 Erythroxylum roraimae
TATACTCTTTATTTAATTTGATTAAATTGTTTTGTGTGTATTAATTCTGCGATTTTTTGTAGAGCTTATCGAAAAGATTAAAGATCTATTCAACCCCCCCTTTTAGATCATTTTCATAAGATTGCTAGCTGTCTGTTGCAATTTTTAGCACTTGTATTTATCATTATTTGTTCCCTTGACCACTAGACAATTCCACACCCTTATAACATCAAGCATTTCTTTCATCTCAAAGTTTATAGAGGCACGTCCAAAAAACAATTATTTTAATTTTTTTAGAGGGAGCTAGTTATAAACCAATTGACATCATCCTAGAATCCTTCATGTTAGGTATTTGGAATTGCTTCGTTATTGGCTATCACCCTTGTTAATCACTAGGCCAAGTTTATTTAAAGTACAAGTCTTACTTCGTTAGATGTTCCTCTATTCTAGTTTTTGACTTAGTAATTGAATTATAATTATACCTTAGTAGTGAATCCTAGTTTTTAGGAATTTTGTTAAGAGTGTTCTTGTTTTTCTTTGGATTCAATCTCTACAAATAATTCTTACGATAGTAGTAACCAATGAAGTTAACATCTACCTTTTAGAGAAATAACTAATGACACAATCATTGAGCTCTGGCTGGCGCTAGTGATCATTGGTATAATCACCACCTACCATTTTAGCTTATGTTATTTGGTTGGGTCTATTGTTTCCAATTGGTGAACTTGATTTGGATCCAGGATTAGGTGATTCTAATTCATGTATTTGAGAGCCAAGGTATATTCTTTGACACTATATGGGAAGGCTTCCTTTAGTGACACTGGAACTCTAACATATTTTAAAATTTTAAATGATTGTTATGCTCTTTTTTCTTTTGCGAGTTAGATGCTTGATTATACCTTTTGTGTCAATTTAAGTTGTTCTAGTCTATAATTTGTCTCTGCTGTTATGACGAGCTTCCTGTGGATGTAAACATCTTAATTTTCTATATTCACATTTTATAGTTAACATTATATGGCAGACATTAGATAGTCCATTATGGCAGGTCAATTTTGTTTGTGAAATCATTACCCACTGCTATTACTGCTTGTAATGTTTTCCCGATTTCTGTGTCTTGTCCAAATATGATATAGACTCTTATTTTTAGTTAGTGTTTCATTCTTTAGATATATCAACTTGTTTGTGGGCATTGTAGTTTTACAATTCTAATCTACTTCTTGTTTCTTTTTTTCTTTTTTTATAGGATGGCAATGATTAGGAGTAGACAAGGAGGTATTTGGTGAAGGATTTTGGAGTGCTTTTACAAATTGGTTTTATTTAGTATTTAGATTAATTCACTTATATTCCATATTGAATGGAGGTCGATATTGTATATGAAAATTTTAGCTAGTGATTTTTTGCTTTTGTATTTTGAAGATGTTAAAATATTGATTTTTACAAGTCCTTATGGACTATTTATTATATATGAATGTAGTTTTTTTGTCGTTTACATTTGATAGTATGTACGCAATTAAGGCGTGTATTAATATTTATATATTTCTTTTAATGTATATATGGATGTTGCCTACATAATGATAAGAGTTAATTTTATGTTAAATAATATTGATAACGAAAGAATAAATTATTACTTTTATTATTCTAAATTGTTGCCTAAAAAGATTCACTTTGTTGCCTTATAAATACTTAAAAGTGTTGAAATATATATTTAGCACTGTTGCTATAATATGTTACCTTAGTCAAAACTTAAAGCAACATTTTTTATTTTGTTGCCTGATTAAAAGATTATGTTGTCTTATATTTATTGCAGAGTTACTTCTTGTAACGATACGAATTCTGTTGCCTTAATAAAAAGACAACGATAATTATACTTATAGTTACAATTTTGTCTCTTGCTTAAAGCACTTTTTGCCGTAGTGCTCCTTAATTTTATTTCAAGGGTATTATACCCTTTTCCTTAATCTCTCAATTTATTTAGTGTAAAAACTAAAGAGATGTGAAATGTTATTTACAAAGAAAATTATAGGGAAAGAGTTGGTAGGTGTCTAGGGCCAATGACGCACATGCAAATGATGTAGCATCTAACTTGTCTCCTAGACCTATCTAAATTGCTCTCCAGTCAATGAACTACTTGTGAAGCTTTTAACGTTCTTCCTAAAAATACCTTGAAAACGGTATATGAGAGTTTGTTCTGAACTAGACACCATACCTCTCGTACTAGTTTTAACTTATTTCTTAAGGTTATACAAAGTTGTGCATGAAAAACGTACAGGTTTCCTAGGTCTTACTCTTGGTGGAAGAAATGATTTCTATACCAATGAAGCACAATTTAATTGGGTCACTCAATAGAAGTAGACAGTCTCTTATACCACACACAATTCCACCCTTCCAAGGATTTGCATTGTAGTTCTCATAATCTTTAGGATGATATGAGTCGGTTGCTGGATTATCATTTATTCTCCTCATTTTGTTAACATGATTTCACTGGTTTTGGAGGGAAAATTGCATGGAATTACTATGTACTTTTCTAATTTGGGATGTTCAATTTCCGGATCCAAGACAATTCGTTTTAGACAACAACTACAATAGAAAGACATGACATGTTTATTTTCATGATTCAACATAATATTAATTACTTCTGTTATGTCAATTGCTTGTTTTCTGGTAAAAGCAACAGATCAATTCAGAACACTCAAGACTAGTACTCGGGATAATTTAACCTAACCGACGTTTTAAGAATCATTAGTTGAATTTCTAGTAACAAGAAAGGTTCTAAAGATCAAAGACATGACTTTTTGTGATAAATCAAAGACATAATTACTATATCTATGCACCAAGTAGATCTTTAGTGGGTGGGTGTGGGAAAAGGTGTACTAGTTAAGACTTGCACATAATAAGTATCAACAATGGCATGACGTTTTAATATATGCATGTACTTACCGGACCTAAGCATCGAAATCCTCATCAGAAACATTTCTTGGTTTTGCTTTTGGGTTTTGTTTGTCTAGAATAACTAATCACTCCCAGTTGTCATTTCAGATTTTGGTATAATTTACAAGTTTGGGTTTTGTTTGTCTAGAATAACTGATCACTCCCAGTTGTCATTTCAGATTTTGGAATAATTTACAAGTCATTATGATAATGGATTCAACACTCTACCGTGATTTGTAACCATCTTTGAGTGCTGCTTAGTGACTGCGCCAGTTTACGAGAAAAGAATATGTGAAAATGTGTTGGTCCATTTCAATCCATGACGATCACGCCAGTTAATCACTAGCTAACTCGGTTGAGTATTTCTCGAGTCATTTCAATGGTTCTGTTGTGCAGTAGCCCTTATCTCGATTTTCAAAGCACTGGGATATATTTCACCTCAACCCCTTCACAATAGGAAGCTGAAATGAAAATTTTCCAATTCGGTGCCCTGAGTTGGTTTCCAGCAAGATACCACAAAGTTCACAGTTCACACCAAAGTCACTTGGCTAGCTTATGCATGATTGACATGTGGTTCTTTAATGATTGAATTAACAGCTAAACTAAACTGAAGTAGGTTGCACTTTTTAACTAGATTCTGTCGACTGTTCCGCTAACACTTCGCAATCTCAGATTTAGTTTTTATCTCAGGACCAATTGCATAATGAATGCTTGATCTGGTGTATTGAAACAAGCGAGCGATCGTGATTAATCAAAAGTTGGGACTACCTTTTTGCTGGGAAAAGAAACTACAACGGACTGTAATGGATTTATAATCGGAACGAAAAATATGAATGCAAAACACCAAAACATTTTTTAGCAGTCAAAGTCAATAATATTGCTGTCATCCACCGTATGCAAAACCCCTCGCCCCTTTTTCTTCGACTTCAATAATAAGGTTTCATGATTGTGCACATTTGGTGGACGACCCACAACAATCGAGACACGTGTAGATCCATCCACAATTGACAGCAGACTGGTCCTTCTGTTTCAAGCAGTCCTATTGCCATTAACAAATTAGTTCTGATCTCAGAACATCATAGGATGATCAGATCAGGTATATCCTTCTATTCCATATTAGAAAAATGTTACACAATTTTGTGTCTTTCTATCAAATTGGATAACTATTAATTGTATTTTTTGATTTTTCAAAAATTTATTAGTTAAGTTACGTAATTTGATCAAGATAAAGATAATAAAGTGGCTCAATAAATGATCTAAATCAATCAGTCAAAATTCGGATAGAAAATGGATCTCAATCAGTGTGGACCGGACCCATATCGACTTGTGATGAGGAAGCTTGATATAGAAGCTATATATAAAAGTTAAGTTCTCTTGCAGTAGCTCATATATCAATCGTAAGTATAAGGATTCACTGACCTGTTAAGAGAGCTTACGTTTTGAGAAAACTATAGAAAGATTTTACCTGTGTCCCGGAGAGGAGTTTCTGTAAAGAGGGCGATCGCGCACGTTACAACTTCGAAAAGCTCGTTTGAAGTTATAGAGGCCGAAATCAAGTATTTCTGTATTTCTTTATTTCTTGCATGAAAGTAGTATACATGTGTATAGCCTTGAGAAACAGGGTGAAAACGAGCCTGGGAGCGTGAAAAATAGAGCTGAAACTTGCCGAAAATCACCTTTTTTTCTGCAAGGCACGCCTCACCGTCGGGCGCGTGTATCAGTGACAAGGGGAGCGGACGTGTCGGACTCATGTGTCACACGCGCCAAACACGTGGTGGGATACAGGCCGGACGCATGTCTGGCTCGTGTGACGCACGCAAGCACGCGCCATCGACGGTGGGCACGTCTGCATTTTGCCAGGTGTGCGCGACACGCGCCAAACGCATTCTCCACACTTTTGACGCGGGCGCGTGCTCACGCTTGGCTCACGTCATCCGTATGGATTCTGCTACAATATTTAAAAAAAAAACAAACACAAAAATTTTAGATTTCCCATAAGGGTGCACCGGGTTGTTTTGGGCAGTTTTCGGGTCCGGAAAATTTATAAAATAAATTTTTCCATTTTTCTGTATTTATTACATTAGTAATAAATTAAAGTTTCACTCTAGAAAAAGGAATTAAAATATTGTAAATCTGATTTCGAGTGAATTTTTATGCTTAGAGCATCAAATGATTGAGATACATGAGTTTCTCGTGTCTCGGGTCTCATGCTCAGTGTTCAGGATAGCATGATAGTCGATCGGAAAAGGAATTAAGACATTCTGAAGCCATTTTTAAGTGAATTTTCGTGCAACGAACTTGCCATAAGAGAGATACATGAGGTTCTCTTGTCTCAGGTAGTCGGTTCAGTGTCCGGTGACGCATGATAGTCACTCTATTGAGATTTTTCTTTTATGAAAGTCTCAAATGAAGTTTTCAGAGAATGTCTTCAGCACGAGTGTGTGACGATGAGATTGTGTATTCGGTTTTTTGCATTTATTGATGTTACATTGTCACATACTATATGCCCATAAAGAATGTGAGGATAACATAAAGAAGTGTCCTTTGTGTTTGTGGACTTTTTGAGTGCTGATGAGGATGTAGTCACCACAGTGACCTTTCGAGTCAGTATTTTGAATTGTTCTGCTTACACGTTAGGGGATGTCTCTGGTCTCATATTTGGTTATTCTGCCCACAGGTGTTGACATTACATGAGATTTTGAGATGTGCATAAAGGCATTGAATAGAGGAAAGTCGTCACTTGAATTATCTATTCGCCCACAGGTGGTAGTGTCATGAGAGTTGATGATTAGTACTCTGATCGCTTTTATATGGAGGTCTAGTTGCATATATTATGTATTCAGCCCACAAGTGTTTCATAATATATGTGACCAAATTTTTAGTAAAGATACTATTTAATAGCTTTGAGTATCGCTGTTGTCCTACATTTGTGTTGATTTAAATATTATCATTTTGAAGTCACCTTTTCAGTCAACAAAATCAGTGTCACCGTTGAAACCCTGGCTGGTTTCAATACAAAGAAGTGGATAGAGGATGTATTGCACGCTATGGAGATAGCTGTGGTTGATATGACCATATGGACGGATAGGCTATCTCCACCTACATCCATGAGCTCAAGAGTTCATAAAGTAACTTATGAAACCTGAGATCGGTCTAACAGATTATATCTGATGACCATTAAAAGATCCATACCTAACCATCTGCTCAGTGGACTTTCGGACATAAACATAGCGAAGGAGTTTGTTGATAATGTCTTCCAAAGGTACACGGTCTCACCTAATGTTGAGACAAGTACCTTGATAAAAGAATTATTTTCCATAAGGTATATATGAGACAAAGGGGAGTAAAGGAGTACATATCGATAATGATTCATCTTCACAGTAGATGAAGATCTTGGGACTTTAATGTTTTGATAGCCCATTGAATTGCTGAGAAGAAGAAACTTAAATTTGTTACTCCTATAGCACTCGAAGCAACTAAAGGGAAGACAAAGATGAAGCCCACTAAGTTCAAAGGTAGAAAGTTCAAATCTTCTCCAGATGCTGATGTTGGTCAACCTAGTGCTGGTAAAGGTCCTAGGGACATAAAGAAACCAGTAGTATGAGGTTTAAAAGGAAAGACTGAGACCATCAGGTTGCCCCTTGGCTTATCAATTTATAAATCTAATTTGCGATATTCGCATTAAGTACTTGGTGGCTATTTAGTGGAGCCTCTGATCAAGGTACTTTTATAATGCAAAGGTTCATATCCAGGATAAAGTCAAATAAAAGGAAGGAGGAATTGATGGTTCACGGCAATGAAGAAGTGGAAGTAATATCTATAAATAGGGGATGTATGTACTGAACTTTGTTGTAAGGTTCTTTTGGTTTTTACGCGACACATTTTATATGTGATCTTTTGGTCAATTTTGGGCAAAGAGGGTTAATGTTTTGTATTTAATGCTTCTGTTGTACAGTTGTTGTTTAATGCAAAACATAATGGTTAAACTTTCTTATCATATGGTTTGTATAGAATGTTTCTTACTCAGAATTAGATATATGCTTCTTCGTATCTTGCCAAACAAGTTATGAAATGAAGGATCCTGATGAATGAGCAGTCATACATGGTGTGACATAAAAGTTTAAGTCACATTTCCAGAGCTAGGATTGAGAGATTGATCAAGGGAAGCATTTCTCAATTCTAGATTATGATAATCTGAGAATATGTGTGACTGTTGCAGGGGTAAGTTGACTAATAAGGATATTGAGGTCAACTCAGGCTTTTGACTTGTTAAGTCTGATACGTAAAGAAATCGGTAGGCCTTATACAGTTGCATTGTGCAATTCTAAATTTATTCTGACATTTGTTGATGATTATTCCCATCATAGTTATGTTTTCTTGCTTAAAGACTGAAGATTGAGAACTAATTGGAAAAATTCATCAAGATAGTCAGATTTGACCGTGGAGGAGAATATCATAACAAACATGGTGTTTCAGGACTTTAAAAGATCCGTTTGCAAGATATTTGGAATAAGTTAGAATAATGACTTAATTCACTATGTCGAGTAGTTTCGAGCAAAATGATGTATTGCCGAAAGGCGTAACTGCACCTTAAAGAACTTGAAGAAGTCAATGCAGAATATAACTAATCTACCTATTTATCTAAAAGTTTGAAAACTCAGTCTTGCATACATTCGTGTATGGGGCTACCCTACTGAGGTAGTATGATCCTTATAAAGAAAGATTGCATGCTTATTGTGTTCATTGCTATTTAGTAAAATATCTTAACCACTTTAAGGCTACAACTTTTACTATAGAGAAGGAGGGACCGGAATAATGGAATCACAAACAGCTAAGTTTTTGGAATATGATGTCTATGATGATGGTGGGCCCTTTGACCTTTCGGATGATAGCAGGGCGGATACTACAATTTATTAAGTACCCGTTACTCATACAGTTAGATCCGATGGATCTAGGTCTTTTTATCGTGTCTGCATAGGAACAGGAACCCATACCTGTAGACACAGAGGTTCCTGGGGGTATAAGATCTAATACAGTTAAGTAAATTCACTGGCGTGAGACGACCTGCTATCTCATCTAATAATATAGTCTATCAGGTGTACAAGAATATGATATTAGACATGTTACGAATCTAGTTACTTTTACAGAAGTTATTTCTGGACCCAATGCGGATATGTGGTGGGATGCAATAAATGACGAGATGCAATCCATGAAATATAATAAGGTCTAGGAGCTAGTTAATTTGCATCGGAATTGCAAACCAGACAGTTGTAAATGAAGATTAGACCTAAAGGATTTCAGGATAAAGTTCAGCAGTTTATAGGGTCACTTAGTTGCCTGATGGTTCACTCAGAGAGAAAGGTTGACTTTCCGTTACTTTTCTCCCATATCCTCATAGGATACATTTTGAGTGCTGAAGGCAATTGTAGCTCATGATGATATAGAGTTCCATCAAATGGCTGTCAAAACTGCTTTCCCGAATAAGGACCTTTATGAAGTGGTCTATATGGTACAACCTGAATGATTTCAGGAGCCAGATGGAACTGACATGGTTTGCGTGTTATGCAGATCAATATGTAGTTTATATCGAACCTCTTAAAAGTGATACCTTCCATTTAATAAGGTTTGGCCTCTTTCCGCTTCATGGAAAATAAAGCTAAAAAGATGCTTGTACTATAAGGTTAAATGGAGCAAAGTTATCTTCCTATTATTGTATTTGGATGATATATTACTCACGTCAAATTGCCTGACCGTGTTGTATGAGGTTAAGCAACTTTTGGTCAAGAACTTTTGCATGAAAGACCTTGTAGCATCTTCTGTCATAGGTATTTAGATTCATCGGGATAGATCTCAACACTCATCAGACCTCTCATAGAATGCATACATTGAGTATGTATTAAAAATGTTTAATATGGTTAACAGTAAACCTGTCGTAGCACCAATCTCTTATAGTGAGAGATAATCTTTAACACAGTATCCGAAGAATAAGTAAAGAGAGAGGTTATGAGGAATGTTTTGTATTCTAGTACCGTTGATTACCTGATGTATGCTCGGCTATGTACTAAGCAGGACATTGTATTCACCATTTGACTATTTGGTCAATAACTGGTTAATCCAGGGGTAGACCATTGGAATGTAGTTTAGCGAGTATTGAGATACTTAAAGGAACTAAGGATTATATGCTGACATATAGCACAGTCAACAGATTAAACCGCATAAGGAATTCAGATTCAAATTCTAGCTATGTTTCCGGATGATCGAAAGTTCACTTAAGGTTACAGTTTTAAGTTTGCAGATGGTATAATGTCATGGAAGTGTGTCAAGTAGACACGGGTAACTTCCTCAACTATGTATGCGGAGTGTATGTTATGGGGTTGCTTCACAAACGGTATAGCTCAGAAACTTGATTTCTGAGTTGTCTATGGTTGATTCAGTGGCTAGACCCAATTGGTTGTACTGTGATAATCTTTTTACCGTGTTGTTTAATAACAACAATGAAAATCACAGGGTCTTAGCTTTTAAAAGTCAATTGTTTGATTATAAAGGTGTTGATACAAAAAGGTGACATTAGGGTTTGGAGCATTTAAGGATTGAGGACCTGTAAGCCGATCCTTTAACTAAAGGACTTCGCCCACTTGTGTTTGTGACACAAGTATTCAATATGGGTGTTTGGACATCCTTAGATACTGTTAATTAGCAGATCATTATGTTTGCTCCATGTACATTTGTACATTTTGATGTATTATGATAGTGTGATGGTTCATCAATAAAGATGATCATCATTTATCCTCAATAATACGTGTTGTCATACATTGTCATAATACGTATGAAAGTCTTAATATTTGTGTCGATCTTAAACATTTAAAGGTCATTGGGCATATATACAGATTGACCTTGTGCCTATGTCATTTAGACGCATACAGTTTTAGTGCGGGCATCCATGAATTTAAAATGACATAGGGGGATATAAGTTTTTAATCCCATAAAGGTTCTCTAATGCAATTTAGCATTCAGTTGGAGAATATAAAGATTTTCTCTAATGCAGTTTAGCATTCAGTTAGAGAATATAAAAGTTTTCTCTAATGCAGTTTAGCATTTGGTGAGAGGAAACAAGTTTTCTCTAATGTTGTTTAGCATTTGGTGAGAGAAAACAAGATTTTTTAATGCAGTTTAACATATGTGGTTTAGCATAAAGTTGGAGAAATCGAGACTTACAAACGAAGATGATATAATTTAGATCGTAAAAGTATCATCCTAGTTTGTCAAACTCCATTTTCCCATTCATGTTAGTGAGGTATTAGATATTTGTGATTGTATTAATGTTTATAACTCTAATAAAAATATAGAGTTAATGGTTATGCATATGAAATTAATGTTGTGATTATATTAGTCCACATACTTCTAACATTACCTTGCCAAAAAATACAGTCTTTCATAGTCGTAGCAAATATATCGACATCAAACATCACTATATTCAAGATTTGGTAAAAGACAAAGGCCTTGTTTGGCAATCAGCTGATTGCATTAGCTGTTAGCTGATAGCTGATTATATCAGCTGATTTAACCATCGGATCGCATTAACTATTTGTCATTTGATGTTTGGTAAAATTAGTTATTTAGTATTAGCTGTTTATGTGTAAAATGACTTCTGAGGACATGACTTTAAAAAAATTATAAGAGAATGAATATTATATATCTTATTATTTCGTTAAATACTCTTATAGAAATTTAGATTTTAGATATTTAATTATACAAAAATTAAGTTTATAACTCTAATAAAAATATAGAATAATAATAAGAATAAGAATAATAACAACAACAACAACAACAACAACAATAACAATAACAACAAAATCTAATAATAATAATAATAACAACAACAACAATAACAACAATAACAACAAAATTCAAACCCAGAAAGCAAAATCCATGGTTAAACATAAAAACTATTACAAGAACATCTATCAAAAGTTCCTTAATCCATCACCAACAAAGTATGAAATTGGGAAACCTGATTGCAGAGATGGTTAGCAATGCCAAGACAACCCCAACCAGAGCCAATGACGACACCTTAATTTCCTCGTTGCATCTGTCTCCATTACAAGAACTCACTTGAGGGTAAGTGCTCTGGAGCAAATCCCATCTCTAGTTTTATACTTTGTGTCGTCTACCATAAAAGATGGGTCGATAAACCTTCAACAAGACAACATCTTTTTCCTGTCTTTCTTTCTAAACAACAAACCCAACTATTACCCAACTCAACTACTTGTGCAGAGGAATAGAAGAACTACTGAACTAGTGAAAACACTGAGAAAAACCAACTCCATGCACGGTCATGACTACGACTAGCATTTAAATTAATCACCCTGTGCGTGGTGGCTAGTCACAGGGTGAGTAATTAAATCACCTCATGAGCATTTAGTCACGGGGGTGACTAATTAAGTCACCTTGTGACTAGCAATAGTTTAAAATAACATAAATGATAACGAAGAACAACCAAAAATTGAGGGTAGAATGGTCATTGCCAAACAACCAATTCAATTGTTTGGTACTCCAAAATGCTCACATCCAAAGCTTTTCACAAATTAGCTTGTTGGGTTGAATCAGCCTCAGCCAGCCAACAATTAAACAAATTAAATAGTTTCTTGATAAAGTCAATCAGCTAATTTTGGTCAATCAGCTAAAAAATAGTTAATCAATCAACAACCAAGGAAAACATGGTTGGCACACTGTAAATCTAAAAATCAAATTGTTGACATTTTTACAAACTCATTAAAAACTGAATTATTCTTATAGTAGAAAAAGATGATTGGAATGTCCAAACCAAGTTTAAAGGAGGATGTTAGAACGTAAACTTGATTTTGTATTCTACGGGTCAAATAAACAAGTCAAATTAGCTTTTGATTACCTCTGGTCCGTATAGTCGGTGGACAGCTTCATGTAAACTATCCTTATAGAACTCCCTATATATATATATATATATGACCATTTGGTCATTACTTTGCATTGTACAAATCAAGAAGTAAAGAGAGCGAGAGAGAAAAGTTGTGTAATGTGTAAAATCTTTGCAAAGTTTCCAACTCTAACAAGTTCCGTAGTGAGAAGTAATCAACAAATGATTGCGTACTTTGACATTAGTTTATTCTAGGCATTCTAATTGCTATCATAAACTGTGCTCTTTGGGACTTGCCCTCCTGAAAAGACACTATATTCTGTAGGGATGAGTGCAATCATTTTGAGAAATTCGTTTTTCACAGCCCTTACAGGATTAAGATTACTTTTATCTGTGAAATTCGTTTTTCAGAGATTGGGCATAAATTGATACCCCGTATTTCACTCGCTTAGCTGCATTCCTTATAAGCATAATGCATCCTCTTTGCGTGCTTCTAAACATTTCCACTAATTTCACATACAACGGTGACTCATTTTTTAAGTATATTTGTACATATTTTGCTATTTCATTTTATTTGATTTGATGGATAAATTAGTCTGAGATCAATTAAGCCACTCGGTTTATACTGGGGCGATTTTAACTTCGAACAATTTTAAATAGACTCTAACCAACAGAGCCCATCTTCTTAGCGTTTCAGCCCTCCTTGACCAGACAAGACCCCACGAAAAATTCTGCTAAAGGGCCAGCCACCCACGGTTTCGGGTCATGTTGACGAGGGTATTACACTAGCTCATGAAGATAGGGCCCTAGGGGAGCCTGTTTTAACCCCCAAATCGAATCGATAAAATGGTTCATCGACCGTTTCCTTCTGTTGACAAAGGGCAAAGATAACTGTCCGCTTCATTCGGTTCGGTCTATCATTTTGAAAGAGTGTGCTTTGGAAGTGGAAGTTGTGGAACTGACTGAACCAGATACTTGATCTTTGGCAAAATTGGGCTCGATGTCCTTGTGTTTGATTATGAACTGAATAATCAGAGCCTGAATATTGATCTATTGCATCTTTAAATTAACCTCCACAGAAGATACTTTTTCATTCTATTTAATATTATATTATATTCATTACCGATTTATAAAATAGTTAAGCAACTCTAAACAATTATTTGAATCTCAGATCAAACTGAAGATTTGATATAGAAAACAAACATTTAATTTCACCTTACATTACACTTACACACGACACAACTTCTTTTAATGCAAAGCACAGAAAGCCACAAAATGGATAGTCAATTACCGATCAAGCGTTGATGGAGCATCAACCTCAACCCTAGCAACACCCTCTCTCGCCTCAACAGCCTTCGCAACCTCAACCCTAGCAACACCCTCTCTCGCCTCAACAGCCTTCGCAACCTCAACTTCTCCAACCACCAAACCGTCAAAGTCCCTCTCTTCGCCTCTCACAATCCTCTCCTCCTCTTCCTCATCGATATAGTTTGGATCTTTCTCGTCAATAGCCGGCGGAACCGCGTCGAGCTCGTTTTCCGCCTCGGGTTCTGGCCCCTCCCAGGTGAATTTCCCTCCGTGACCGGACTTTGGTGGAGGACGGCCGATTCCGCCACGGCCGTCCACAGGATGACGGTCCATGCGCAGAACTCCCTTGTCCATCAGCTTCTTCTCGACGTACTTGATAGTATCCACATTTTTAGTGTCAACCTCGCGCTTTCCCACTCTCTTCTTGCCTTCCTCGTCGTGGCTCATCGTTCTGATCACTGCTGGCCTCTTCTCGTCGTCGATTGGCTTCATTTTGCTTCGTATCCACTGATACAATCTAGTCTGTCTACATCTGTTTGATAAAGAGTGTTACTATATATAAGGAAGGTGTTTGGGTTTAGCCGCTGAAGAGTGCTAGAAGGTGCTGGAATGCTAGATGAACTAGAAAGTTCAGTCGTGCCTTTGTCTAGTGGGTTTTAGAAGGAACTGAGACTTCAAGAAGTCTTCCGATCTAACTTGTCTGACGTGCATGTTTGCAGATAAGGATTTACGACACGCATTGACTGGTACTAAATTTCAATTATAAGAACATATATTTATAAGTTAATTATTAAAATAAAATGGCTTATCACAGTTTGTAACAATTTTAAAATTAATACATTATGATACTAAAATCTTGAATTTAAAATATAATTTACAATGTCATCGTATAAACGTTTTTAAAAAATCAACAGTACTGGTTGATTCTAATTTGGCCCTAATCGAGGTATCTGTAAATTTTTAGTTGACTTAGCAGACTGTCCATGTTGTGCCATTTCAAACTTCAATCACACCTAAAGAAATGAATATCGTATCATACTAACGGGTATGTGTTGTACGGACTGGAAAATGGTAAGGTATTAATTAGTACCCGGCATAATTTACTGGTCTGTACTCAAGCTACCCGAGAATACTGATTCTGATTTACAAATCCTGAAACATATGGGACTAAAATAAAAAAAGGTTCTATTTGACAAACAGTAGATTGCGTTAACTATTAGCTGATTTTATCAGTGGTTAGTTGATAGCTAATTTTATCAGTTGATTTGACCGACGAATAACATCAACTGTTTATTAAAGATACTTGGTAAAATTAGTTATTTATTATTAGCTGTTGATGTGTAAAATGACTTATGAAAATATGATTTAAAAAAAAATTATAAGGGGCATGAATATTATATTTCTTATTATTTCGTTGAATATTCTTATAAGAATTTAGATTTAGATATTTAATTTTACAAAAATTAAGTTTATAATTTTAATAATAAAACATAATAATAATAATAATATTCCAACGTTAAATTCTCTATTAATGTGAATGATGCAGCGAGCCACATCATATTAGTATTTTTCATATAATATGTATGAATTTTATTATTTAATAAATTAAAAATGTTATAATTATAGTATGATACAAATACGATATATAGTAGTTATATACTAAAAATATTAATTTGATGTGACTCTTTATGTTCAAAAACTTATAATTATGGTATTTTTAAATGTAAACTAATATTATAAAATTAAATAAAGATTAAAAAATTTAATTGACCCCTTTATTATATTCTTCCAAACTTCACGACATAATTTTATGATCAAAAAAAGCCAACTTTGAAAACACACAGAGCAAAAATAGAGAGTAAAGCAAAGGGTTATACTATCATTAGGCAAACTGCTAACTCCAAAAGCTCCTCTTATGGAGCTTTTAGAAATGAACTTATTAGAGTTAAATAAGTTAACTAATCACTAAATACATCAATAACTTTTAAGATACTTAAAAAGTTAACTTTTAGTCAATAAAGTAAAAAACAGCCAATAAGCTATTTGGTAAACACATCCGAAATAAAACTTCACTTGATCTAAGTAATTAACCCTAATCGCCCCTCTTGTGTCCTGATTGAGCCCAAGTTTACATTGTTAATTGGCTGCATTTTCATACCTATTGAAGTACTTTTTGACTCCTAATTGCGA
>JAOSBL010000004.1:25022479-25046153 GCA_027568915.1 Erythroxylum roraimae
GTGTATGTGCCAAGTGTATTGCATGTAGACAGGCAAAATCCACTATCAAACCTCATGGATTGTATACCCCTTTACCTGTGCCTACTAAACCGTGGGTTGATGTTTCTATGGACTTTGTCTTGGGCTTGCCTAGGGCAAAGAGGGGTTGTGATAGCATCTTCGTTGTAGTTGATCGCTTTAGTAAGATAGCGCATTTTATTGCATGTCATAAGACTGATGAAGCTGTGCATGTTGCTGACTTATTTTTCAAAGATGTTTTTAGATTGCATGGCATTCATAGGTTTATTATGTCTGACAGAGATGCTAAATTTTTTAGCCATTTTTGGCGAGTGTTGTGGGGCAAGTTGGGTACAAAATTGCTCTATTCTACTACTTGTCACCCACAGACAGATGGACAGACCGAGATAGTCAATAGGACCTTGGGTACTATGTTGCGTGCTATAGTAGGTAAGAATTTGAAAACTTGGGGTGAATGTTTGCCATTTATTGAATTTGCATATAATCGGAGTGTGCATTCTACCACAGGTTTTTCACCTTTTGAGCTTGTCTATGGTTTTAATCCTTTGACTATTTTGGATTTGATGCCGTTACCCTTGCATAAGTTGTCTAGTACAGATGGCAAAAGGAAAGCCGAGATGGTCAAGGAGTTGCATGAGAAGGCACGACAGCATATTAAGCAGAGGAAATCCAAGTTGGATCCTAGGGGTGATGGTCCATTTCAAGTGTTGGCGTGGATCAATGACAACGCCTATAAAATTGATCTTCCAGGTAAGTAAAATGTGTCCGCTACTTTTAATGTTGCCGATCTTTTCCCTTTTGATATGGATTTAGATTTGAGGACGAATCTTCC
This sequence comes from Erythroxylum roraimae, assembly GCA_027568915.1. Lineage (NCBI taxonomy): Eukaryota > Viridiplantae > Streptophyta > Magnoliopsida > Malpighiales > Erythroxylaceae > Erythroxylum > Erythroxylum roraimae. Next base: position 25,023,330 of record JAOSBL010000004.1, read on the forward strand.
TGAGGAGGGAGGGACTGATGTAAGCGGGACCATGTACAATCGAGCAAGGCTAGGCAGAGAGCTAGCCATACCAGAATGGTCTATGACCAAAGCCAGGACCAAGAGATTTAAAGAGGCTCTTTGTACGCATGTGGGCTTTTATCTTGAGAAGATGGTGAACTCCGAGCCTATTGGAGGATAGTTTAATGGAATTGAGCCCAAACTAATCCATTTAACTCAAATCCTTGGACCGGATACATTTGGGGTTTGAAGACACGAATCAAACCTATTTATTTAATTTTTGAGCTTCGTTTTATTTTAGGCTTCCATGTATTTTAGCCCAACCTTTCATTATTTGACCTAGGTATAGTTATGTTTTAGGGTTTTAGAACTTTCAGATCATATTGTTTGAGTGCCGTCAGCTTTAGGGAGAAACATTATTCTCTTGTTCTTGTTACTTTTCGAACCATCTTTCACTTATCAATTGTTTTCTCAATTGTGGCATGTCGATTGTTCGTCTCTGGGTTTTATTTTGATCATCGAGATTGCTTAGAACAAGTTTCCGAGAGGTGTCGTAGAAATCAAACCTTGCGTATCCTTTATTTTCTTGTTTGTTGAATTTCAAATATCCATCCTTCTTCATTCCTCTAGGTCGAAAACACACCAAACCAAAACCCCATCGGAAACATCATCAAATCGACGTCAATTCTTCCGCGGTGCCCGTCAGGTATGCTAGTGTGGCCTTGTGTAGTTGTGTTATGGGCGGTGTGGCTCGGCTTGCTGAATATGGACCGTGTCTGTAAGGGCTGTTCATGTTGGTGTGTGTGGGTCTGGTCTTGTGCATGTGGGTGGACGTTGTTGCGCTGGTTTGGTGCGTGTGGTTGACATTGGTGTGTATGGTCTAGTCTGGTGGGTGTGGCCTTGTGCATTGGTTTCGGTGTGGCTTGGCTTTTGGAATATGGAATTATGGATGGACTGCATGCCTATGTATGTGAGGGTGTGCTGTTGATGTTGTGGGTATGAGTGTAGGTGTGGGAATTCAGAATTGTGATCGGTTAGTCAGTTAGGTTTACTCTACAGGGTTGATTAATTAGAATTAATGGAATGATTGTTTATTTTTTACTTTTTATTAGATAAAGTTTTTGTGTTTTCTCATTTATTTTTTAGGATTGAGAACTGAATCAATTGATTGATGCTTAGAAAATTGATCATTCACAGTTTGCAAAGATAATCTTTTTCTTTTACATTTCTTGCTTTGAAACATCAATAATTAATCATATTTATTACTAATTTTGATTATATGTACTTTGGATTGGATAATATATTAATAATTAATCATTCTTATTATTAATTACATAGGAATTAATAACATATTATTTTTATGATGTCGTGGAGAGGGCAAAAGAAACAATTAAGACCAATCTAAAAGATCAACTTTCTTTGCAGACACCTTATCTTGCAATCATCAATGAAAGATAGGAAAGACAACTTTATTATCTGTTGTTTACAACTGGGATATTTTTTAATCCTAGTGTTTATTTCAGATCAAGTTTTAAAAAGAAAGTTGAAATTAATAGGGGGAATGTTATTAACTATTACAACTATTATTGCCAATGAAATGATGCAAAATCTTCTAAGGTTACAAATGGAGATTTATAAAGATGCTTATGGTGATTTTGAGATACCTATTGCTATTTGTCAAAGAGGCAAACTTAATATAATTATATTTTTTTACTTTTATTACCTGTTAAAAATTAATCATTTTATTTTGTTTATAATGCTACTTGTGTTATCTTACAGCTGCTTGGTGAAACTAATTCAAAAGTGATGTTCTAAAATTGCAAAAGTTTGCAATTCAAATTTTAAGTCAATGTATGAGTGCAACATGATATGAAAGAAATTAAAACATATTTGAATTCATTCATTTCAAGAAAAGGAATATATTGAAGCACAAAAGATTGAATAACTTGATTTTTGTTTGATACAATTTAAAGCTTCAAGAAAAGTATGTTAATATCATTATTAAGTTGAATATAATTTCTTGTAATTTCTTAATAATTTAATTTTATTTGTTTATTATGACTCTTAACAGAACAAGTTGTTTTGAAGATCCAATTTGCCTCGACCATATTGATCATTAAGCAAATTGAGTTTTTAAAGAACCAAGTTTAATAGATGAGAGTGACTTAGAAAATAATCTTGGACGAATAAGTATCGATATATTATTTAGTACAATGAATTTGAATGATGATAACGATAAGACTCCTCAATAATAAGAATTTTACCAATTTGAGCGAGTTCTTGATTAAACAAAATTGCAAGTTTTCATTTCTCTCTTTTTTTAATTTCACTTATTATATATATATATATATATATAATTTTACCAATTTGAGCGAGTTCTTGATTAAACAAAATTGCAAGTTTTCATTTCTCTCTTTTTTTAATTTCACTTATATTATATATATATATAATTGTAAATATTTTATTTTAGGTGTCACTTCTAGTTAGTTATTTCTTCCATATAAACTCTTATTGTAAACTATAATGCTTAAAGTCATGAATATTTTTTATTCTTTTTAGTTAATGTTTTTAATTTATTATTATTTATCATATAATAAAATTGTAACATTTTAAATACTTTATATTATCTTTAATTTTATATTTGTATAATAATTAACTTTTTCATATTAATTATAGTTATTATTTATATATAAAATGTGTAAAAAATTATTAATAGAAACAAATAAATTATTATATTAAATTTATATTATTATAATTTTTAAAACAAGTAATATAAAATTATAAATTCTACAGTACGATATAAAAAGACCTATTTTAAATATTTTTAAAAATTAACTATTTTATAAATTTAAAAATTACTGAAAATAATACCCTGCAATACCAAAATCAAATCAAATAACAGTTCTGCTACAGTATTTATAATATTGATCACACCTACTCGGTATGAAATTCATAACATCAATCACGCCTATGCATTCGGGTTGCAATTATTGTAGATTTCAAGTCCATTACGAGCAAACAAGCAGAAACCCATGAGTGTAAGGTGGTCTTATCTCATTCACTATAATTAATATTATCTACTTTCCTTTTTCCACTTACCAAAATGTACGCTTAAATGAAGTTTAACTATATGTAGTCATTCATTATCTTGTCTGTTTTATGTATTTAGGCATGCTGATCTTATTTAGACAGTAATTTCATGTGGATGATCAACAAGTCTTAGCTTGATTGGTCGATCCCATTCTAATGAAAAAATCGTTAGCATAAGCGACAACCAACAAAGTGGAGAAGGAATTGAATAAACATATATAATAAAAACAGTAGTAACGAGATAAACTAATATAAAAGTACATAATTTCTAATCAGTCTCATGGAGAAAATGCTCCAACAATAAGATTGCGCAGCATAAAAAGGGGCTGCTGAGCCTGAGGTCCTACAAATCTAGCTATCAGACAGGATAACAATTTGTCAGTAAAATCAGATATGCCACAACAAATTGCACAAATAGAATTAGTCACTCATTTGCCTTGTCAGCCTTGGACCCTAATAATACCTGAAATGGAGATTGTCTTTCAAGCTAATAAGCACCAGATTTCATCTCAGGAAACTCTTTTCCAATGAACCAAGAACCTGTTAGACAAATAACATACCTTGCACATCCTCTTCGCTAGGAAGAGACACATTGATGTCAGGAGAAGGTCTCTGATTCGATGTAGGCTCTGTTCCATTCAAACAGACACTATTGAAGTTCGTCGCACTTGGTATTTGCTGTTTTTCATTGATGCTGCTGTCTGTTCCTCCATGACTATGCACTAGTAATGGAGCACAAGCAGGTTGAATGCCCATGTCTATTACTGATGCAGGGGCCTGTGAGATTGGGCTTGCAGAGGTCACATATCCTGGGGGACCGGAGACTACAGATGCCGTTGTATGCTCGCGATAATGCTTCCTTTTCTGTACTTTGAAGCCATTTGGCATGAAGCTACCGATAACAATCTATGCAGACAGAAACCAATGTCAACCTTTGCAGAACATACGTGAATTTAATAATGAAATTGAAAATCATCAATGGTAAAAACTAGATTAATACTCAATCGTAGAAATCTAGATCCGTAGATTAATGATTAAATTAAATGAAGATGAGGGCTTACTTGGATAGGACTAGCAGCAAGTAATAATCCGGCAACACCACCACCTATAACACGACCATCGGGACCAGCCAATGAAACGCTTAATCCACCAGTCCTACTCCGTACACCACCAGTTTCAGTTACTGTGAATGACCCAGATAGAGATAGTATTTCAAATCGGCCCTGCAAAGGTATAAGAATTAACATTCTCAGCAAACGGTTCTGTTAATTAATGTGTTTCGTACTTAGTGGTTATTTGACAACTGCTCTTAGCTGAAAATTTTTTCTACTATTTTTTTTTCAATTATTAGTAAAGAGAGAATGCATAACAAAATTAAAGAGTTAAAAGACCAAAACCATGCCTCGTATGTTAAGATACCACCAGAAGAGCCTGGTTGGCGAATGGTAACATTAGAAACAGCTCCATTGGCTGAGAGAACACAAACTCCTCGAGGACCCTTCTGAGAAAATGAGAGGATTTTGCCTGCAACATCCTGCAAGTACCAGTGAAGTGACCAAAATTAAGTGAAGCGTTCTTAAATTGTCACTACCGCAAGTACTGAAGACAGTAGATTAGCAAAGCAAAAGAAGCATAAATATCAATGTACTACCTACCTCTCCAGTATTGACAGTTACCACGTGGGGAGTGAAGTCCCCTCCTGCAGTGTTTGCAAACAGCTCACCTCCACAAAACAAAAACAGCACATAAGTCAAATTTAATCAACCTTCAAAATGTAGTTTGTCTATTTTGTTCTTAACAAAAAGGTTTCGGGATTGGAAAAGCAGTATTCTCTTTCACGAGGTGCAGTAGCAACTCTCTTTGTTTTCTTTCAAAACCAAAACCCTAACAACCTAATTTTATGTATGTAAAGCCAGAAAAAAGGACGAAACTTGTTTCAATTTATTGAAATTTAATTAGCTATGGACTTCTGTATGACTTTTGAGCTTAAACAAAAGTTATTGTTCATTCCCTCTAGTAGAAAAACCAGATAAACTCGCAAGCTGATCATTTTTCTTTTTGCTTATAATAGAATATAATTAAAACAGGGTAGGTCGGTTGGTGATAAAATTATGGGACATAAGAAAAGGATGATAAGTTTGAACCTTTCGGCACCGCTTTCATTCCATAAAAGGAAATTGATTATTACACTAAAATATGCATTAGCTCGCCAGAGGACCTCAAAGTTAGGCTTTGGGCTCTTTTCAGTTCACATTTTCTCAGCAATCAAGCAGTACTTGCACGGCACGAAACAAAGCAAATCTTAACAGTTCATAAAATCACTTTCTCATCACCCAACAATCTTTTTAACTTTTTCCATTTTCCAGAAACCCCCAAAACATAAAAGCAAAAATAAAAAAAAAATTATTACGGTTCCTTGAAACTCACCTAAAGAAGCAAGAAGCTGCCAGTTGCCGGAACCCGGAGGCCGACCACGACCTCTTTTTGACGACGAGAAAGACTGGTCGGACAGCGGAGACGACGGCGAAAAAGAGAACCCCGCCGGCGAACTTACCACCCTAGCTTGCTGTAACGTCGCCGGAACCCTAAGGTTACCGTCTGCATCATACTTCCTCGGCCTTCCTCTCTTCTTTTTCCCAAACAAATCCACACTACTACCACCACCACCACCACTTCCGCTTCCTATAGTTGCCGGCGTTGCTGCACTATTACTGGTTATGTTCTCTGCAGCAGTAGCAGCAGCAGCCACGTTCATGTTCACTTGCAGAGGACCAGTCGCCATCACTGCCACGCTGCTCACCGGCGTTGGCGAGTCGGCCTCCGAGTTGTTCCCCAGCGACCCCGAAAGAGTGCTCTCCTTTTCCTCCATCAAACCTGTGTTAGTGAAGTTGTAGAGAAAAAGAGAGTTGGTGTTCAGTAGAACTTGAAGCGAAGATAAGTAAAGTGAAGTAGAGTTTGAACAAAGAGAGAGGCACTGCAAAATGGCGCCAGAGTCGAAGTTGTAATGCGTAATTTATTTTCTCTTCTTACTCTCCCTTTTTTAAGTTTAGAGCTTGTTGTATTAATGGGGGAAGAAATAGGGCCTTGGAAACTTTGGTCTTCGTCTTGTCTGGACTCCACAATTTTTTGCTCACAATTACTATATTACCCCCGTTTATTTCCCCAAACTCAAAAAGTGGAAACATCCAATTTCACCTTTTTTAATTTAGAAAAAGGAGATTCACATTCTGCACTCCGTTCGCTGGATTAATATATTGAAAGTGTAGTCTGTGTTGGCGTAATAAGGGGCAGTTTAGTAAAAGGGAGAGGAATTCATATTTCAAGGCAATCTTGAAATAAGCAGATATTTTTGAGAAAAAATAAAATAAAATAGCAAGCTTCGAGTCAAAATAGTGATGTGCTGTTAAAGCAAGAAACCCGCCATAAAATAATGCTTTTACTTTTCTCTGATTTTAATAATAGTAAGCCAGAAAAAGTAGAAATCCCAAACTTACGTTACTTAACATTATTGTAATCTGGAATTGCAAGTTAATAAAGGTCGTTGGGGGCACCCTTCATTAATTAAGCTCTTCTTTTAACACATTAATATATATATATATATGTTTTTTCAGAAAATATTGTTTTTCAGAGAAGGAATGGTAATTACTAATTAGAACTAAAAAAGAATGACAAAAATCCAATTCCCCGTCCTGCAAAAAGCAAACCGTCTCATAAAAGCTGTCGGTGAGACCGTTGACGGCCCGGACTGTACATCACACGCAAAAACCATACACTAGTAGTATAAAGTATAAACGGTTCCTGATTCCCTGCCTGCGTCAGTCCTTAGTGTCCAGTATATGCCCCTGCTCTAATGGTGAACCTTCTAATTTTGACTAATTCTCAACTTATAGGGTGAATAATGTGGTTGAAGGTAGGTGAGGAAGCATAATTGAAATGACTCTGTATTGTACAAAATTTGAGGCATTTCACATCTCAAGATTGAATGCTTTGAGGAATGAATGACAATAGTATAAGAAGAAGGATTAGGTTTTAAGGTAATTTTTTGATAATAAGGATGTTGAAAAGTCATTTAACTTAGAAATGAAGGGTTAATTAAAAATGGAGAAAAGAGGTATTAGTTGAGAAAATGACAGATGTTATCTTACATTAATATTGTTGTTGTACAATAGGTAAGAGTTAGTTGTTTCGCCCCCCCAAATTGATGATGGAAAATTAAAACAACTCCACCAAACACGTTTACTTCTATTAAATAAGGACTTAAGTAGCGGTGATCTTGGGACTGAAATGGTGGGTGTACATAGAAACTAATAATTTCTCATCCCCTTTAAAACCACGTTAAAAGGCAAATATTTTCCACTACTCTTATAAATTGTTACAATTTGTGTATTTATAGAAAAAAAAAAAAGGTTTTCATTTCCTCGGCAAATGACAACATAAGCTCTTTCGTTTTCTTTTATTTTCTCGAGGTTCAATTCAATATAAGCCATTAATTTGACTCTTTCTTCAGCTGTCATAATGGTCATTACCAAGTGACCCAAATTCAAAATTTTACTTTCCTTTTCTAGGAAAAGAAGCAAGAATTGAAAGTTGTCCAATCCCTATAGATGCTGAGGGATAAGGGACAAAGCATAAAGAAAGATTATTCATGAATTATATATATATAAATAAAGTTGATAAAAACTTTACTTATAATTATAACTTTAATTTAAAAATTAGCAATTAAATAATGAAACTTTTCATTTTTTAACCATAACTTAAAATTAGTATTTTCGTTAACGTTGCTGACATGATTTGTTACAAATTCTAAACACTTATACACGTTAGACTTAATTAAATTTAACTAATTTAGTTTAATTAAACTACATCGTTGTTTGATTAAAATCTCTAAATCAAACTATGTCACGTCGGTGCAAAACGAAAATGGAAAGTAGCTAACAATTTGAATGAAATTTCAATTTGTCACCCTAAGTTCTCTTTATTTTTATGCGAGAACGAATTAATTTAGGGTTTTGCAATTAAAGCGATTTAGGGATTTCAATTTCAAAACGACTTAGTTTAGTTAAGTATAACGTGTATAAATGTTTAGGGTATCTATATCATGTGACAGGTCATGTTAATAACGTTAAAAAAAATATTAACATTAGATTATAATTAAAAAAAAGCAAATTTAAGTATTTAATTACTAATTTTTAAAACTGAACTATAATTATAAAATTGAGTAAAATTTGAAACTCTTTTTTATTATCCCTGATGAGTGAGTTTTTTTAATGTAAGCTGACGGTAGCTTTGTAGCACTTACCGGAGTTAATCTAATATACGCTGATTCATATATGGTAGATGTAATACTAAACAATTTTATTATTGTAACAAAGATTATAATAAAATTGAAGTAAGATGGCTTAAATAAGAACTAATATTGTTTATACTTTGATCTGAAAACAACTATTAGCATTTAAATAAAGCAAAGAAAGAAAAAGAAAAGGCCCACTTCTAAACAAAGCATCGGCTTTGAGTTTTAATAAAACTCCACAAGTTCTTTTGTCCTATATATATATATAATTATTTTCTTTTCTTTTCTTTTCTTTTTCTCTGATTCCAAAAAGAAAATTTTGTAATTTATTTGTATATAATTTAATTTTAAATAATATTTTGCCCTTATAAAAGCTTCTCTGTCCTTAGTTGCAGGCGTATGATATAAATAAAACATATGAAAATAATAAATAACAGAAAGTGATGGAGTGTTGAAAAGGAGGTATTCACGCATGTGAAGGGTAAAAGAGTTACAAACACAATGCGTATTATATTGTTATTTTCCTCTCAAACAATGTGTATTATTATATTGACAGTTCCCTGCCACCCAATTTTTTTAAAAATAGAGAAGAAGCAGTATTTGATAAGTCCCAATAAAAAGCACCTTATTCTTATTGTAGTCCAAATTGAGACGAGAAAAGAAAAAAGAGAAAGGGACCTGTGTGAGTTTTTATGACCTGCACAACTATAGAGATATAGGGAGGGGGGGACCATTCTAGATATTTGCTTAGTAGTAATAGAAATATAAATAAAGTTGATAATTAATTAATTGAATAAATTCCTCTTTTTTGGGGTTAATTAAATTAAATTAAATCCCATGTGGGTTGATTCCGCTCAACACTCCGTCACGCCTGCTCTGCTCCAAATCTCCATTTTATTTTTGTTTTCTCAGTTCATCAAGCATCAACCCACCCTTAACCTTAAATTCGCACTTAGGCCCTCCTAAACCTACACTCAACGCATAAATAATATAATTGCCTATTTGTAGGTAACAAGTGGTTTTGTAATTTCTGTTGACTGCTTGTGGAACTTGTTAATTGACATGCTTGAAAGTAACTTGAACTTGGGTCAAAGAATCATCATTCGGGACGCCCCCAACAATTATCTCTTCCACATGCTAGAGAAGAAAAACATTAAAGTTGGATTATTATCTATATATGTAGATGCCTTTTGAAGGTTGATGACAACTGTCAATAAAGCAGATAATTAAATCCATGGCATGACCAATTTTATTTGTCAATCATAATTACTTCAAATGTTGGAATGAATCGATAGAGTCCATACACCAACCAATTTTCCTTTTCATTTGTCGTTAGTCAATATGCATATATGATTAACACTTTTAACATTTGTTAAAAGTCATCTCAATTAAACTTTCAATGTTTCTAGGCTTTACGATCTTATGCTCTTTTGGCATTAGCTCAAAGAGTCGACATAGATTTCAAACGGATTATGCATTTGGGTGGCGTATGGTTAACCTTATGCTTGAAGCTAGACGGTGTTTATCTAGCCAGAAATTCAGTTGATGATCCGCATCATACCAAAAAGGGTTTATAATATTTGTGCCAAGAAGGTTATGCAAGCTACGGGCCGGTTGAAGCTTGTGATAAGGTCATTTCATGGTCATTATTCACAGACACAAAATAAAACAAACAAGATAAGATCGTAAATCTAGCAATTAAGTCTAGGTTAATATTATATGATGAAGATGAGATTGGTAGTATTATATTACCAATATCAATTGGGTCATCAGATTTGGAATGTTGCATAGAACCAAAGAATTTCTTGTAGAATTGGGATATTCTTCAAGTGCAGCACCATCAACTTCTAGTTGAAGTGTGTGAGATCTAGAAAAAGTTCGATAATACGCAACCTTATTCTTATCTGTCGGAGAAGTTAGGATGAAATCATTATCATGTCGATCCTTTGTTTTTGTTATCAATTTAATAGTGGAATCAATGTTAGTTACCTATAAAAGGTTTCAAATTTATTTACTTGGTGAGAAACAGAAATATAAGATTTTGATTTCCACTCACAAAAAAAAAGAAAATCATCCATATAGAGTATAGAGGGCACAAGGAAAGAAAAGATATTAAAAAATACAAATGAGGATTTCTCAAATATTTCAGGGGTTGTACGATTATATATAATTTATTTAAAATATATAATAAATAAATAAATAATGCAAATATTTATAAAAATATTATATATTTTTAAAATAACTAATTTTTTAAAAAATTGTACCAATTCACGATTCCTAATTTTCTATTATTAAAGAAAAAACAATTGGTGCATATTTCGATAACAGGAAGTACATACGTGTTGGGTTTTATATAGGGACAGATTCTTTGTCCAAAATTATGGTGTCTTATTTTGTTCAATGAATCTCAATCATTCATTTATGCGAGTCTCGCGTTTATTTATGCGGGACTCACGCAGAACCTATATAAATAAATTACTGAAATTCATGAAACAGAATAAGATACTATAATATTAGACAGAAGATCTGAACTCTTAATTTATGACTCTCCGGAACTCAAAATGGCCCAAGTGCCCTAGTTACTGTCGAAACGGCAAATGCCGAATTTGTTTCACAACGGTTGGATTTTCGTAATCCTTGTAAATTGTCCAACTTGCCTCAGTTTTACAATATCGACAAAGGAAGTTCCTCTTGCGTACGTTTCTGTTATGATCATTGACCACAATAACTATTTCTTAATTTATGTCGCCCAAGCTCCTATAACCAACACCTCAAATTAGACGAAGTATCTTAGTGTGTCTCGTCAGATATGAACAACTGATGCTTGACCAAAAGTATGTGATCTCTAGCTTTTTATGTTCAAGTTTGAAAGAGCTGAAGTCTTAATCTCTATACCAATATAAGGTTCGAGGTAACTTAACCTTTAAACTCAATGTTAGAAAGTTGATATATAACTCACTCACATAATTCAACTAGAAGCTTGAAACAAACATGTATACAACACACTCAAACGGCTCGAATCAAACAAAATTTGAGTGCGATTTCCATGTTACGTCCAAAAGAAAAGAAAAGAAGGAAGACTAGATCCAGAACGAGAAGAGTTGTAAGCTAGTCAATGAATAATGCAAAATTGTTACTGTCAAGCATTAGCTCACGAACTGATCCTGACGCATATGACATTGAACTACTCGAAATTTCAGTTTGTCGTTGCCTCATTGTCTCTGTCTTTTTGTTACACTCTTCGGTTAAATTGTTCTAGTCTCTCCCGTCTGTTTTGTTATATGATGACACTAGTCTTGTGGAGGTTCGATCTTACGCAACTTCATTCTTCATAACTCGTACTAGTCTTGTTATATGTTACACGCTAGTCTTGAGCGCGCTGCCTATTAGTGAGATCATTTCGGACTCTCGGGTTGGCTAGAACTCTGTTTTGCTGGTTTTCTGTTCTTCGGTTCTCCAAGTTTTGGATTCCTGACATGGACTGAGCAATTTATGTTCTGTTGGTGATAGTAAAGGCCAAGAACAATAGCAAGTCCTTGAATTTTATTGGAGGTTTGTGGTTTTGATTTAGTTGTTTCATTATATAGAATTGCTGGTACTTCAAATCCTAGTCGAGTAGTTGCCAAAAAATCAAAGAACAAAAAGAAGAAGAATGGAATGAATGAAATGAAAAAACAGCTTTTGTATTGAAGTAGCCATACACTTTACAAGCACTAGAGATGATTTTGCGATATTCAACTCCTTTAATGATATTATGCCTAATGCTCTATTCTTCCTACTTTGTTTTGAACTTTTTTGCAGATTCTGTAGCCATCTCTTGTATTTACATGCAGCTTTCACAAGTCATTCACCATGAGGAAAGACATGGTGACTGACTCAAGGTTTTCTGTTCTGCGGAGGCATTCAGGGAAGGGCACTCCAGAGACAGCCAAGATGAAAATTGGAATAATGGCATTTGAAGTTGTCAGCTTGATGTCCAAGATCGTTAACTTATGGCATTACCTGAGTGACAGTGGGATGAGCGGATTGAGGGAGGAGTTCGTAAATTCAGTTGGGATTAAAAAGCTTGTCTCAGATGACAGTAATTACCTAATGGAACTTGCTTTAAACGAGATCATGGAGACTTTGGTACTCCTAGCAAGATCAGTGGCTATGTATGGGACAAAGTGCACAGACCCTTTTTTCCGTCGTTTTGGGGATTTTGTGAATGACCCAATTCAGAATCATCTTCAATGGTCTGGGTGGAGTTATAGAGTAAAGAAAATGGAGAGGAAAGTTAAGAAAATGGAGAAATTTATAGCAATAACCTTTCAATTATCTGAAGAGCTGGAAGTTCTTGCAGAGCTTGAACAAACATTTAGGAGAATGCAGGCCAATGACTGCATAGATAGACGGAAGTTGCTTGATACTGAGCAGAGGTTAATTCTCCATCGCCAGACGGTGACATGTCTGCAAGAGATGTCTCCATGGGGTCGAACATATGATTACGTTGTCCGACTCTTGGCAAGATCACTTTTGACAATACTAGAGAGAATCAAACATGCCTTTGAGATTAATCACCTGACACTTGTGGAACATAATAACAAATGCGAACAGATGAATTCCGACATTCTTTCTTCTTCCCATTCTTTTTCTGTTGTTATGCACACTGCAGTACATCCTTCAGAGTACATTATGAATCGTTTACCTCCAACTCCAGGACCTCTTGGGAAGTCAAGATTGATGTCAGAACTGAGTGCTGAGACGGCTACAGCATTCAACAGGCAACAAAAACTTCTGCAGCAGTTGTCCACACTTAATGGGAAGAATAATCTCTTGAAGACCAAACGGATGGCACATGTAGGACCTTTCAAAGGATATATGGCTAGTGAAAAGGATCTTACTTTCGCGCGGCGATGTAAGTCATCCGTGAGCGGTCCGATGAAGATCCTGGGTGATTATTTCAAAAGCTTTGAAGCTGAAAATACAAGTTTGGTATCTATTTCTTTTAGCAACAGAATCTACTGTAAATTAGCTGTCTTAAATGCGAAGAAACGAATGTTTGTTGCCCCATCTTCTACTCTTGGTGATGCTGCTTTGGCCTTTCACTATGCAAATTTGATTGTGCTAATCCAGAGACTAGCTTCATCGCCTGACGCAATTGACACAGATACACGAAGCGATCTGTACAATATGCTACCAGGAACTTTGAAAGCTTCTTTGAGGTCCAGGCTCAAGATATACGCCAAATCTCTTGCCCTTTCTATCTATAACGATTCTCTTGTAACAGAGTGGAGAGTAGCTCTTGCAAGGATATTAGATTGGTTGTTGCCACTAGCACTTAACACGATACGCTGGCAAGCTGAACGTAATTTTGAGAGAAAGCAGGAGGAGCTTGGAACAAATGTGCTTCTTGTGCAGACCCTTCATTTTGCCAGCCAATCAAGGACGGAAGCTGTAATTACAGAACTTCTGGTGGGCCTCAACTACGTATGCAGAATCAGTGAAGTAGCTAATCGAAATATTCTTCCGGAGTTCTCCAGGTGGAAGCATGATTATGGCTACATGGGGAAAGGAATGATCACTTGTAAACTCGTGTAGTCGATTCATGCACATTCTTCCAGACCATGCTTCTAGGTCCAATTTTCTTTGTGATGAGCAATTACTAAATGATACAATCGCCATGTTACACTTGCGAACACCTCGGATCTTCCGGACTTGTGAATGATTCATATATTTTCTGTAACATAAAACTTCCAATGATCCAAGAAATGCAAAATTTTGCAGTTCCTGGGTAATGATTGGGTGTTTACGTGTCTCGTCATCCCCAAATCTAAAACGCATTGAAAACATATTTTTAGATGATGTTCTTTTGACTGGTGAAAAAAATGCTTAAATCCTTTCTCTTCAATAGTGTAGAGAATATACCTTTGAGAGCATGTTGCACTTGCTAATCTAGCTTACTAGATCAATGTTAAAACGGTGCTTAAAATGGTAAAACACTGGACTTTCATTGTGATGTTTGAACTTAAAATTCAAGGAGATCTCAATGGTAACCATCCTTCGACATTTTAGCTACCCCGTAAAGATTTCACCAAAAAGGTGACTTAAATTAGGGGTGATAAGAAATCGGGCTTGATCTCTTCTTTTTGGGCCCCAAACTTCAAACATAATTGAGCTCTTGGCCCTACTTTCGAGTTTCAGTGTCTGTATATCTTCAGGAGCACTTGGCCCCACTTTGTACGCTTGACAACCACCATCTCTGAATTGCTCATGGACTTGATCCTATTAAGGAGTTCAAATTCTCGGTCTAACTATGTTAAATTAAAAATGTCGATGTTTCTGATTAAATTTTAAGTTATCATCATTTACTAATACTTGTCACGGATATTACACTTAAGTAATGCCCGTGACTTTTTTAATTTTTTATTATGTTAATTTTAATTATACTAAATTTATAAGATAAAAATTTAAATTTTAAATAATTAATTAAAATTAATTAATTAATTTATAAATTATAGAAAAATATTAAATTAAATTTAAAAAATTGATATTTTTTTTATTATTATAATAGTCCGCTTGCATATTAATACAATATTAAACATCTTGTGTGATAAAGTTTTTTTTTTTTCAGAAAATGCTTATTAAATGCAAATAAATTATACAATATACTATATATGTGAAATAATTTATTTTGATTTCAACAAATTATTTTAATTGATTAATTTACTAAATTGTTTAATTAATTTATAAATTATAGAATTTTATACATAAACACTAAATAACTAATTTTATCAAACATCTTTAATAAACAGCTGATTTACCAAACATCTTTAATAAACAACTGATATTATTTGCTAGTCAAATCAGCTGATAGAATCAGCTATCAGCTAACCGCTGATAGAATCAGCTATGAGGTAATGCAATTAATTGATTGTCAAATAGACCCTGTTTAGGGCCTGTTTGACAATCAGCTGATTGTTTTAGCTCATAATTGATTCTATCAGCTGATTTGATCAGCGAATAATATCAGTTGTTTATTAAAGATATTTGATAAAATTAGTTGTTTATGCATAAAATGACTTATAAGGGCATGACTTTAAAAAAATTATAAACACATAAGTATTATATCTTAGCATTTTTGTGAATATTTTCATAAGAATTTAGATATTTATCTTTACAAAAAAACTAAGTTTATAAATCTAATTAAAAACATAAAACATATAATAATAAAAATTGATCAAATTTTAAATTTAATTTAATATTTTCAATAATTTATAGATTAATTAAACAATTTTAATAAATTAATCAATTAAAATAAGTTATTGAAATCAAAATAAATAATGACACGTATATAATGTATTGCATAATTTATTTGCATTTTACAATCATTCTTTGTAAAAAAAATTATTATAAATATACAAAATGTTTAATATTGCATTAATATGTATGCGTGCTAATATAATAATAATAATAAAATTAATCAATTTTTAAATTAATATTTTTTTTTTGTAATTAATAAATTAATTAAACAATTTTAATAAATTAATAAATTATAATTGTTATCTTATATATTTTATTTAAAAAATTAAAATTAAAATAATTATAAAAAGAAAATTTTTTCCACATTTTGTTTTTATTTTAATTTTAATAATTTTAATTAAAATTTTATATATTAAAATAAAAATAAAATAATAAAAAAAAGAAAATGTATCACAGGCGTGACTTTTGTGTCACGCCCATGACACATTTTATTTTTTAATTATTTTAATTTTAATTTTTTAAATAAAAGTTTATTTTAAAATTTAAAATTTAAAAATTGTTTTGTCGTGCTTGTGACACTTTTTATTTTTTAATTATTTTAATTTTAATTTTTTAAATAAAACTTTTAAAATAAAATTTTCTAAATTGTATAAATGTATGACCTGCGTTGGCAGCCAGGGTTGACTTATTTAGCAGGAAGACTGTTCAGGTAATTAGCATGTAAGCTAACTAATTTAACCAATTAATGCTAGGAGTCTCTAAGCCTAGCCAAACTTTAATCTAGAAAAAAGTCATACCCAATTTTTTAATTTAAAAATTAAAATTCTACCAAGTTTAAGGTAAAATAATATTAGAGTTAATTACTAAAAAAGTTGTAAACTTTTCACAATTTTACAATTATAGCCTGAACTTTAAAAAATGACAATTAAATACTTACACTTTCATTTTTTTTCAAATATAGCTCGACGTTAGTGTCTCCGCTAATGGAGCTAACGTGACAAGCAATATAAGCTATGTTATGGTAAACTTAGGATGCCATATATCATGGAAAATTCACATCACATTTAAATTAAATTAAATTAAACAACAAAAATCCCTAACATAACCTTCTCCCATCTTCTGTGACCCACTCAAAACCCTAAGATCATGTTTGGTTGGACGTAAAGTTTTTAATGAAATGAAATGGAATGTAAATAGATGTAATATTAGAAAATTGTTATTTGGGAGGGATGAAATGATTCATAATGTAATATAGTGATTTGGGAGGGATGAAATGATTCATAATGTAATATAGTGAAATGTTGTTTGGAAGAAGGGTTTATAGTGCAATATAGTGAAATGTTGTTTATCATTTTATATTCCATCATAAACCCTCTAAATTGGAGGTAACTTATTTTTACTGTTTAGGATAGAATGAGAAGTAATGATAAACCTTCTCCTTCTATCCTGTTCTATTTTATTCTATTATAAAGCCTCATCCTATATGATGAAATAATATTACATCATATTTCATTCCACTAATAACCACCTAACCAAACGTAGCCTAAGCTAATTGATTTTTATCTTGCTAATGGTGATTTTGATGGTGTAGTTAAAGTCTCTTTTTTTCTTCACTCACTCACTCACTCCAAACACAATCTCAATTTTATTTCGTTTGAAAATTTTCCATTTTCTTTTCTCTTACTAACTTATTTTTTCTCTCAAAAAAGTTCTCAACCCATGGTCACTATCAAAATTTCATCAACCCTCTTTAGCCCACAACGGAATAAGCGATGTTAAAACCACCGCAGCAACAATGACAAATCGACACTTTGCCTCCCTATTCTAAGGTACTCTACAAGCAATATGTTAATTAACTATCACAAAATTCCTAACTCATGTGGGATGGGGAGAGCTCATGGACAACCACTGAAGAAAACTAAGACAGTAGGTGCTACACCTTCGACGACTAGTACTCCGAGAGGGAGAGATGGACACCAAAGGTGAAATCAGCAACAACGCCAGTTGCTTTTTAAGTGAGGTGGTGCAGTCAGAGATAGTAAAGGAACAAAAGAGATTTAAGCTTTTGTAATTATTTAATAGTTACAGCCCACAACGGAATAGGCGATGTTAAAACACCGCAGTAAGAATGACAAATTGACACTTTGCCTCCCTATTCTAAGGTACTCTATAAGTAATATGTTAATTAACTACCACAAAATTCCTAGCTCATGTGGGATGGGGAGGGCTCGTGGACGACCACTAAAAAAACTAAGACAGTGGGTGCTACACCTCTGATGACCGGTACTCTAAGAGGGAGAAACAGACTACCAAAGATGAAACCAGTAACAACGGTAGCTACTTTTTATGTGAAGTGGTGCAGTCAAAGAGAGTAAAGGAACAAAAGAGACGTAGGCTTTTGTAACTATTTAATACCGTAGGGATACCCTAGCTAGAAGGTTACGGGGTAACCAGAGACCAACGACAATATTATAGAGCAGACCTCTATAAGAGCTCTAAAATACACAAAGAAAACTGACAACTAAAACCTTAAATATGCTAGCCGAGACACAAGCCCTTTCTCTTTAACGGGCGTAAACTCTTAAGGCTTGGCTCTTAGGGATCTAAGTTAACCAATCTTCCCTGTATAACTTATAACTCAAACAAGATCATAGGTCCGATACTTTTTGATGCACTTGATCTTTATAGAAAGGCAAGTGCAGAGTATACTTGTACCTCTGTGTGACATAAGTAAAATGACAGAAGACTCAATCTTTCAAGGGTAGAGAGATTTAGAGAAGCCATAGGCAAACACACAATTATTATTGATGACATATAAATCCATAACACCTGACACCTTAAGTGTCATTAAACACGTGTGACGTGGCTTGCCACGTCAATTTCGTTAATGGAGATACTAACGTCAAGCTGTGTATGAGAAAATTGAAAGTTTAGATATTTAATTATCACTTTTAAAGTTTTAGTTATAATTGAAGAATTGAGAAAAGTTTAAGATTTGTAACCCACAATATTATTATATTAAAAGTTAATTATTTTTAATTATTAAATATGACAACTTTATTTTGACTCAAAATTAAATTAAATTCACTCTTCCAAATTTAAGCTTCGCTTGAAGTTCAACATCTAAAATTTTAATTGTTAACCTTAGGTCATGTTGAGTCAAACTTAGATTTAATTATCAATCCTAATTAACAACAACAACTACCCAGTAATAGTCTCATGTAAAAAGACAGTGAATCTATTGAGCATATGTTTTTTATGTGTCAATACACAAGTAGCATAAGGGAAAGAATCGAAGGAAGTTATGGGGCTTAGAATCCCTCATATGTATAGGAAGATGTTATTACCTGGAGCATGCAATGGATAAAAACACATAATAGTAATAGGGCATGGATCTATGAAATTGCATTGACTTACCTAGTTAGGGACATAAAGGAAGAGAGGAATAGAAGGATCTTCTTTGACAGATCCCTTCCCATCTCACCTCTTATAATTTCCATCTTTGACAATATAATGTTGCATATCAGAATGTTCCTAGAAGGTAGAGTTATCGATATAGAGACGAAACAAAAATGGAGAATAACAAAAATCGAAGGGTTTAAACGAGATAAAATCAAATGATAAGGATAAGAGGAACGAATGAGAGTTACCTTGAGATGAACCGTACTACGAATGTTCCCATTATAACGAGTCCTACATATTAAAAAACTAATCCTTCATACAAGAATCAACTAGCAAAGGGCGAAGAGCAAGACCCATGCAATTAGGTAGAAGTTTCTTGACTACTGGCTTCTTGGATTGGCAAAGAGATGTTGTCGAAACATCTCTCCTTATACCCTAATTTGGTATACGATGGATGTTTCAACGAGTGAGCGGGAGTAACTTTTCTCCTTTTACAAAATGATAACGATGAAGGCTACAAAGAGAACGATGTCAGTTGCTAAGAGAAAGGTGTCATTTCCTGCTTAGACGGGTGTGGGGGAAATGGATGTATGTCGTCGTTTTATCCTTGTAACTATATGATGTAAGTGATTCAGATTACATTACCTACATTTTTGGTCCTCCTTTCTATTAATGAAATTTAAATTTTTTAAAAAAAGTCCTGCTGAAACACAAGGTTTGGGGAGGTTCTGTAGTTTGCAGTCTTACTTTTAATTGATAAAGAGGTTGTTTTTTTTATAAACCTACATGACGGAGAAAAAATATGCATATACTTATTAAAATAATAATAATTAAAAATAATAGATCACTACAGGAAAACTGTAGGTTAGCAACGGAAATTATCGGCGAAAAATTTATGGATTCTGTAAAAAATTTATATTACCAACGGACAATGGTGTCGTTAAAATGGCTGGAGGTAAATTTAACCACAGACATATTATGTATCCGTCAGCAAATATATCGACGAACGGATATAACCGTTGGCAAATTTGTTGACGGATTTTTTGCAAAGCATTGGTAAAATTACCTACAGATTAAAGTATTTCGTCGTAATTATTTTCTGACGATAGCGATTATTTTGTCAGTAAACCGTAGTTCAGAAAACCCTGGCAGTTTGCAATATTACCAACGGAACATAGAGTAACTGTTGGTAAATATGAAACATTTTACTGACAGTTCATGGTTGTCCGTCAGTAAATATAGTGCATTGTACCGACAGACTATAGTTTTCCGTAGGTAAAGAATATTAATAATTTTTTTAAAAAAATCCTGACATTGAATTTTATTTCATGATCTTATGATTAATGCGTAATTTCAACAGTTATGAATTATCTGTGCATAATATTTCGATTTGTTTATATATTTAATTTCTTTAAACAGAAAGTTAATTGATGATATAAAGTTAAAATTATCTTAATTGATAATAAAAACATTATAGTGTACATAATAAGTCTTTGTAATTCAAAGCAAATGACTACAACAATCCTAATATCCTGGTGACCGTGGGTACTCTGAGGTGCTACCCCTCGCCTTCAACTCATCCACCTCATGTCTCAGTTGAGCCATGTAGCCCATCAATGTGTCCATTGTGGTCCGAAGTTGATTGACTTCATTGGTTTGCGACCGTCTGCTAGATGCTACTGTACTAGATGTGGAAGATTGTGAATAACAAGTGTTCGTAAATGAACCTAACCCAAAGATCCTTCCAAGATGGTCCCTACCACCCACTGCATCAAGGTATGTCTAACTCTCATCAACAACTTGTTCATACTGAGACTGTCGCTGAATGCTTTCTTGTATTTGGTCCTATTAGGAGGCAATATTTATATTAGTAAGTGATAATTATTAAGAATTAATATTAAAGCATAAATTTCACATACATTCAGTTCTCTACATTGGGTGTTGACGAATGTCACACCTGTCATGCTTCTTAGTGTGAGTGTGCAAAAAAGCAGACGAGGTGTAGGCCTCATGCCTATTGACTTTTCCTGTATAAGAATAAAATTTTATATGTGAACTATAATTTATAAAAATTTCAGCAGAGTTTCCTCTATTTTTAGGCTATTTATCCCCTATTAAACAAATAAAATAACTCAACACAGCAATATATGACACCAAACATTTATACCATTATCATTATCCATAATACACATATTTTCATTCCAACATTCACACATCAATTTAAATTGAAACACAGCAAAGTAAAACAATTAGAATATAAGTGTAAAGTTTAGATACTTACAAGTAAGCTCGTGGTGGGTAATTGATCTTCCTGTATGTACGGGAAGACTCTCTCCCCCCAGTCCTCCACGTCTGTTGGTCGAGTTACGTTTTGAGATGTACATTGCCTCAGGTGATGCCCAATATTGCTACCAACGATTCTATATTTGCTCATAAATATAAGGCAGTCATACACTAACCTTGTGTATCGCATCAATAAAGTCGTGATAACGTGTACGAGCTCACCTCTCCCATACATTATGTATGACCACGTCGAAATCAGAATCTCAGAAAAATTCTTTCTGAAATAAACAGAAAAAATTGATAACTTATAATGTAATACTATTTATCTAATTAATGTATACAAATAAATACATTTATAAAGTAATTTTTTATTATACCTTAAACTCCTAAAAGTAAAATGCCTTTGTGGCCTAAGAGATATTCTTCCATACATAACCCTCAGGATCAATCATTTCCTTAAATTTAGATGTCATATTTCTAGAACACGGTCCAGACGGAATCAACTTAATATAAGAATAAATAATATTATACCATTTGCAAAAATTTAAACCAATAACTTAATTATAAGCATATAGTGTTTTATGTGATTTCACTTACATATTATTGACAAATGTTATGTATGTTCTTCCATTAGGTCTCTCAGCTGCAGGCTGACGACCATCTCCTTCATCCGCTATAGGGGTAGTGGATGCTGTAGGAGTGGTGGACGGTGTAGCATAAGGAGCAACAAGTGATGCGTCATCTACAACTGTAGGCCCTGGAGGGGGAGGTGGTGATTCAGCTGCAAGTAGAGACTGTGATGGTCCACCTTTACAGTAAGTAATGCGCACCACGGAAGGATTGATGTCGATTTGATGATGTTTTCGATGGGTGTTTTGTTTTGGTGTGTTTTCGACCTTGAGGAATTAAGAAGGATGGAAATTTCGAATTCAACAATCAGGAAAATAAGGATACGCAAGGTTTGATTTCTACGACACCTCTTGGAAACTTATTCCAAACAATCTCGATGATCAAAATAAAACTAAGAGAAATGAACAATCGACACGCCACAATTGGGAAAGCAATTGATAAGTGAAAGATGGTTCAAAAGGTAACAAGAATAAGAGAATAATGTTTCTTCCTATTGAAGCCGAAGGCACTCCAACAATTCTGATCTAAAAGTTTCAAAAATTTGACCTAAAGACACATATTTATACCTAGGTTAAATAATACAAGGTTGGGTTAAAATACATGGAAGCCCAAAATAAAACAAAGTCCAAAAACTAAATAAATAAGTCTGACGTGTGGTGCCACTACTGGATCCATATGCTCTTAGGCTTAAGTGAATTAAATAGCCCACTCCCACTAATAAAATAAGTGGCGCACCAAACACTCCTTGGGCTTAAGTGATAAAGCATTAAAATAGCCCAAGTCTTCTTGTCTTCAAGCTCCAAGTGTATGTGGTCCAAGGATTTGAGTTAAATGGATTAGTTTGGGCTCAATTCCATTAAACTCTCCTCCAATAGGCTTGGAGCTCG
>JAOSBL010000004.1:25079077-25089556 GCA_027568915.1 Erythroxylum roraimae
GGTGGGTTCCTTCTGGAGCAAACGACCAGCATTTCCAGTTATAAATGTGTGGGCTATGGCACGGTGGAGCAAAAAAGGTTTAGAAAGGACTCTATTCATGGATGATGATACAATATTAATTCAGTGTAATTCAGTGTAATTACTAGTAGAGATCTAATTCAGTGTAATTCACATGGAAGTTCAGTAGAGGATGAGCTAGGGAGAGTTCCTTTTGTTGGTGGCAATAAGGATTAAAAAAAAGAGCATATATAAGCGCGGTGGAGGACGATTTACAGTGGCTGAGAAGCATGTTGAAGAAATGGCAGATACAAATGTTGTGTAGGAAGATCAATCTGATGGAGCTCTTAGTGATCAACAAGGCCTGTCACACCAGGAGAATACTAGTATTGAAAGGGGAGTTGTTACTTCTCAGGGGTCTCCTACACACTCTAGAAGCAGGACGACCATTCCAGTATGGAATACTAGAGAGTTAAATGACCCTCTTAAACAGTCCATGGTGAAGGAGTTGGTAATGGATCGAAAACTAGTTTTGTCAGACCTCCTAGAGACTAAAATAAAGGCCCCTATTATTCTGTCTGGACTGTCTTTTTTAGGTGTACAATGGAAAAAGATTACTAATCGTTCACATCATTATAATGGGCGCATTATTTGCCTATAAAATTCAGACTACATAGTTGTAACAGTTAATAGAAGCAGTGACCAACTACTTCATCTTCATTGCCAGCTGCGAGATAATTCTCGTCCATTTGAAGTCACCTTAATATATGCCTCAAACTTTGCATTTCAGAAGTCACAATTGTGGACGGACATACAATTTATTCAATCAGGTACACAGAATCCTTACTTAGTAGTTGGAGATTTTAATGGTTCCTTGAATTCTAGTGAAATAGAAGGTGGAGCTAGACACAGAATGGGTTCTAGCGGAGAGCTTTCTCAACTTTACCAAAATGTTAGTCTACTAGACTTACGGGCAACATGTTGATTATTTACATGGTCTAATAAGCAGCAGGGAGATATGCAGATACGGAAGAAGCTTGACAGAGCCCTGGTGAATCAATTTTAGCTCGGTAGATTCCCAAATTCTTATGCATACTTTAGAGAGAATATGTTGTCAGACCACTCATTTCTACATATTCAGAAGATGCCAAAACCTGTTAACGTAGAAGCGTCATTCATATTTTTCAATGGGGCCATACAATTAGAAGGTTTTATGGCACTATTCAGTGAATGCTGGTGACAACAGGTGCAAGGATAAAAGGCCTTTCAATTGATACAAAAGCTTAGAATTGTCAAATGTGCCATTAAAAAATTTGTGAAAGGGAAGACACAAAACCTTGGTGACATTAAACTAAAATTGGCAGAAGCTCAAGAGGCATGTTATAAGGATCCCTTCTGAACTCAGGAATGCAAAATTACAGAGGCTGAAAGAATACCGAGAGGGGTTGACTTTTCACAATGAGAACTTAAGGAAGAAAGCTCGATTAAATTGGTTAAGAGAAGGTGATTATGAAACCAAATTATTTCATGCTTCTTTTCTAGAACAAAGGAACATAAATTCAATTTCTGAATTGAAGGATAGTAATGGGAATGTGATCTTAAACCAGCAGGAGCTAATCAATTTTATAAGGGAATATTTCCAATAGTTAAAGGGTCGTGAGAACAGACAGATTCAGAGATTCACTGTCAAAGAGGTGCTTGATTTTACACCCCTCACAAGATCAATATGACATGCTGATTGCTCACTTTACCCCTCAAGAAGTCAAGGAAATTTTGCTTAACCTTCATCCAGCTAAATCTCCCAGTCCAGATGGTTTTACAGCCATGTTCAGAAAAATTGGGACATCACTAGTAGGCTTTTACAGAAGCAGTTATGGAGTTTGTTTTTTCATCTACTCAAATGCTGAAGGAAGTAAATCACACTTTCATCTATCTTATACCCAAGAAGAAAAACCCTTCTACTATTTTTGAATTCCAACCCATCTCCTGTTCCAACACTATTTATAAAGTTATTGCAAAGCTGCTTGCTATAAGATTGAAAATTGTTTTGATAAATGTGGAAAAAAGTGGTTTATATCTCTCCTCAGATATCAAAAACCAATACCAGATCAGTAGAATGGTTCGTTTCTCTTTGCAATATCTTTCATTTAAATATTTGGGAATACCCATTAATTCCAATAAGCCTAAATTTTCTAATTTCATTCCTTTGATTGAGAAATTCAAAGAAAGGATTAATGCATGGCAACATAAATTTCTGTTCATTGCAGCTAGAGTTACTCTCATTAATTCAGTCTTGAGTAGTATGCATATTTACTATGTAAGCAAATATGGAGACTGTTCACTGATCGCAAAACACTGTGGATTAAATGGATACATGATTATCATTTCGAAGATAAGAGTTTTTGACAGCTAGATAATTCTCATGGATATTCAACCATATGCGTAGTCTGAGAGAGGTGATTTGTCCTCACATCAAGCATCAGTTGGGAGATGGTGAGGAGATATGGTTCTGGTTTGATAATTGGACCAGTTTTAGTCCACTCTTCCACATATTTAATAATTTTGGGGGGCCCAATGCACCATTGGGAGTGCCAAAGATGTTGCCTCATGTCGTTCCATCCTACTACTTGTTTTCCACTACATACTATTATCTCTTGCCATCGCTCCCATTGCCATAGTTGTTGTCAATAGAGTTATTGTCTTCCCCTTAAAGTTCGAAACTTCTTTGTAGTATGCATATTTTATATTAATCACACATTTCTTTAGAGTACACACCTTTATTGTTGTTGTATCCATAAAACCACACATCACCATCCACTTTTATTGCCCCTAACAATTCAAATAATAAACAACTAGATATATTGGAAAGACACATCACTTGGATAGAAAAGAACATGATGGCCTTCTTTGCTTTTACACAATTCATTCCCCCCTTATCGCCGAGTGTGTAAAAGGTGTATGGGCCATGTTCAACTCTTTCAAAGGAAGTCTCACTTACTCTCATATTTTTATTTTTGTTGAAATTGTTAAGTACTGGTTTTGATATATTGAGGATAATGTTGAAATAAGTGTGGGGAATGGTAATTTTGTATTTATTTTTATTTGGTGTTTTTTTTCTTGTTTTATGTAAGCTTTTGCGATTTAGCTAAATTTTTGTAAGAATTTTTTTGTCAAACTTGTTTTAGTTCTTGTTTGTCTACTTATCTCTTTAGAGGTCTCAATTATTTTAAATTTTGTTAATGAGAGTTATCACGAATCATTAATTTAGATTGAAATGTAATAAGAAGATTAGCACGAATTATTGAGTTCTTATCTACTACACATAGATTAATTGTTTTTTATGGTTGATTTGGATGAAAAATGTAAAAGGATATAATACAAGTTAACTAACATTGTTTGCTTTTGAGCCTATGAGTATTCATTATTTTGTGCTTCATTTTCTAAATTGAGCAATTAGTACATAGTTTGATTTTACTAGAAATTACTTTATTGTGCATATTGAGATTATATTATTGGACTAGATGCATTGAAATGTTAAGGGAATTTAGGTTACTATTTTGAATTCTTAAAAAGCCACCTAGATTGTATCTCCCCTAGTTAACCAATTTGAGTCTTAGTCTTCTTTTTATTGCATATAAACCACAATATAAGCCATATTTACTATTTTCCCATATAATTTTGAACTCTTAATTGAAGGATTATAGAAGCTCGTTTATGTGAAATTCAAAATATCATTATGAAAATTGTAGTAAAGTGATTTAAGTTGCATATTCTCAGTTCCTCTATATGTATGCATGTATTCAAAAAAAAGTGACAATAATATCCCCAATTCCAAAGTAAAAAAAAAGAAAATAAAAATGAAGAGATGAGAAAAATCTACCATGATCATAATTAACTAACTTGAATTAAAAGAATTTTGGAGATTTTTAAGCTCAAACTTATGTGGACGAGTTTGTATATTTCTTTCAATTTGATAAACCTAAAAGTTCCCCATTTTTTGAAGCTCTGACTAAGCCCCATTACAACCCTTTCAAAGACCCTTTGATTTTTGCATTTAGTTCATTAATCAGTGGTGGAGATATGATATATAAACAAGCCTATGATAAGAGTTTCCCATGTTGACATGAGAGATCATTAATACTATAGACACTATGAGTGCATAAAGTGAAACCAATATGAGGTTATTGATTCCTACTACATTTGATTACAAAAAGATTGACAAGACAATTGCTTATTTATGTAGTTTATAAGAACTTATATTATGAATTGCTTATTTTTTTAATATGATTTGGTTTGGAATAGTGAAACGTGGTGATTTAGATTATGAAGGAATGAGTTGATAAGAAAAAGAGAAAGATATGGAGAGAGGTTAACGAGTCTAAACTATCGTATGCTTAAGGGCAAGCATTATCTAAATGTGGAGAAATTTGATCACGTACATAAAGTACACATATTTCATATTAAATCCTCATGTTTTGATTAGTAAGATGCTTGTAATTATGGAAAAGAATGAAGGTCTATAGGAGAAAAGTTCCAGAAGAGGTCTGAGCATAAGGCATTCCTATACCTTAGTCGATATGAGTGCTCTAGGATTTAACGTGATTAAATGGATAAGGCCCTTATAAATCAAATGACCTTAGTTATTATTGCCCTTGTTTGGCTTTATTTAGAAGTTTTGAATAGATAGAACTTTTTTTGGTAAGATAATCCCAATGAGAGAGTGGGATTCTTTAGATTTAGTCTTGATCTTGACTTTTATCCCTTATTTTTAGTAAGATTAGATAGGGTTTTGGGATTATTTATATGAAAGAGATATGAGAGGTAACTATATCATCTCCCTTTCATCTTATTTCATCTTGGTTTTTCTACATTCTTGGATAGTTTATTATTATTTTTATGTTGTCTTCTCTTTTTTCAGTGAAAGGTTAATTGAAATTTGATTCTTCAAGAATTGTGAGATCTAGTTATACTACTTTACTCTTTTATTCTCTAGTATTCATATATCTTCTAAGATTAATAAAATTATTAATTTATTTAATTGATAAAAAGGCTTATTATTCAATTTTCAAAATAATATATTGCTAATTGAATGATTAATTTCATAATTGTTTAAATATTCTAATAATTGCTGGTGAAATAATAAGGTTCATTATAAGATATTCTAGTTATGTTATATAGATATATAACCTATTCTAAATTAACTGAGTTTATGTCTTTGTTGACTAGAATTAGTGGTTTCTTTAGTTTTTAATGTTGTCAGTAGATTAAATCCTAAGAGCTTATTTACTGTTGTTTGTTGATAAAAGAATTAATCGAATAGCTTGTTTTAGTTAACGAGGAAGTAAGGAGACATAGATTGTTAGAGTTTATTAAACATAACTATTTTATTAAGGAATATAAGGATTTATCTTTGCATTAATGATCAATTCAAAAAATTTATGCAAAAATTATACTTTGGGCTAGATGTTCGTTGTTATTTGATTTCATTAAATTGCATTATTAATTAATTTTTTGTCTTTACTTTTAGTTTATTTTGATTTCTATCTTAAAACCCCTATTTCTTTATTTTGCTTTGCTAACTTAGCAAAGGAGATTAGTTTTACCAATCTATGCATATTTGACCCTACTTATCGCTATATAGAATTCATTTGTGATTAAGGTAGAATTATATTTGTTAGATTCGACATCCACTAAAAACAAATCAATCTTTTGACAATATTTAAAGAAATTGTTCTAAAGACCACATTGGCATTTAATGAGCCCAGGTTATTAATTTGTGACACCATATAAATTAAGTTGACGATTTAATTATTATGAATTTAAAAAAATCCCCAACTTTGTTGAAAATTAAAGTGTTATTAACATTTTAAAAAAAATATTAAAGTGTAATGTGATATCATAAATAATGACACCTTTGACCCATATGGAGAAACTTTGACACTAATTTTTCCCTAAGGTAATTATTTCTTATTGAAATAAATGTAATTTTTACTAAATTATTATTTGGCGTGACATGCGATAGATTTTTATTAATCTTGGCATGCCATTGAGTTACGAGATTAGTTCAAAAAGTAAATTATCACATATGAAATTATTTAGGTACTATTCTCCATTTATTAAAATTTGTGATATATTAAAGCAACAACTTTATCACACAAACATACTAAAGTTGATTCATATTCGAAACACGTGCATACAACATTTCTTCTTTGATTTTTACACAATTCATAGAAACATATTATCATGAAAGGTAGTTTGATAGTCTTTTGTACGGTATTGGTATAGCTTTCAAGGGGGCAGACTTTCGAAGCGTTATGCCCATTCTTTCAGTCATGTCCAAATCCTTGGCCTTAATTCCATCAGCCAAAATCCAATCAAATGAATTTAAGAGCGACCCTAGAGCCAATGGGAGTACACGAGAAGCAAGAGGCACAGCAGGGCACATTCTTCGTCCCGAACCGAATGGTATAAACTCAAAATGATGTCCTTTGTAGTCCATGAAGTTGGATTCCAGGAACCTCTCCGGCTTGAATTTTAGAGGGTCTTTCCAAGTGTTTGGATCCCTTCCTATGGCCCAAACATTAACCAGAATTTGTGTTTCTTTTGGGATGTAGTAACCTAACATCTTACAAGGATCCATGGCCATGTGTGGTACTAAGAATGGTAGAGGAGGGTGAAGTCTTAGCGTTTCTTTGACGACAGCTTTTAAGTAGGGTAGGTTCTGTATGTCTTTTTCTTCTAACTTCTCACTGGGTCTAACAACATTTCTTAACTCAGCTTGGACTTTTTCTAGCGTTTCTGGATTGCGTAAAAGTTCAGCCATTGCCCACTCTAGTGTGCTTGTGGTAGTGTCACTCCCGGCCGTAAACATCTCCTAGTAAGCATGCCAAGTTGGAGAAAGAATAAATAAGAAAATAAATATTGTCTTGTTTTTTATTAGCTGCAAAATATTGAGAAGTAAAATTTTGGATCCGATTGCTTCCCATACTGTAAAAGTTAGACACATCAAATAATAGTGTGGAATTACAATTGTTAGTCTTACGTTTATAAACCTTTTGATATGTTTTTTATCATAATATGAAAAGAATTAATAATTCAATACATTAAACTTTTAATATTGAAAATGGAGTATTTTTATATAATTATTTGCCTATTACAATTAAGATATCACTTTATGTTACATATAATTAGTTAAGTGCATATTTGTTTCCATTGAGGTTTTTATAGTTTTTATTTTTAAATTTAATAAAATTACTTATTTGTTTGAATTTTCAGTTTCTTTTTCAAATGTTGATTTCTTTCAAAATTTTAACTGATGAAATTCAAAAAAAATATTTTTATTTTCGTTTTAATCTGATATATCGTCAACTAAATATATATTATCTAATTATTTAATATTAATTACTAACAAAAATTATGTCTTGATATAATTTAATTATTTAATTTTCAGAGTTATTTTATAAATATGTTCTAAATTTAAGATATCTTAAAAATACATAAATATCAAATAAAATTAGTATTAATAAATAAATATACAATAACAAATAAATATTATTTTATAAATAGATATATGCTTATTTATTTTAATAAAATATAATGATCTTTTGTTAATATGAATTAGTAAGAATTGTGTAAGAGACTAGAATAAAACTAATTTATTCATTCATTTATAAAATTAATTAACTATTTTAGTTTTATATAATATTTAATTTTTATCAATAATAAAAATACGACCACATTAATATTAATAATTAAACAAGTTTTAATTTTTATTTAAAAACAATAAATTATAAATTATAAAAATTGAAATAAAACTAAACAACCCTTAAAATATGTCACTTAATATTAGTTTTAAATTTTTTAAAATATACTTGAACTAGTAAATACTATATCTAAGTTAGTCTTGAGTTGAGACTTGAGATTTTTAATTTTTAATTTTATCCAATTATTCTGTAAAATTATATAACAAGACTTGTTTTGTTAAAATCTGTATGTATGCAACATCTCCTAATTTTACGACTAAAATATACCAATATTTTTGAGCTTGCTATACTCTTGTTCCCTTTTAAACCAAAAGCAAGCAATAGTACGGCCTGGATGAAGACAGAGCAAGATACTTACGAAAACAATAACATTGATAGTCCTCGGAGAGAACTTAGCCGGCTCATCAACACCATTACCACGAAACTCCAAAAGCACATCTAAAAAATCCTTCCTTTTTTCTTCATTGCCGTTTTGCATGTTCTCCGTTCTTTCTTTAATGAACCCTGCGGCGATTTCGAAAGCTCTTTCCACATGAAATGTGGTCTTCCTTTTTATGCCTTGTGGATCAACCCGTCTCAAAAGCGGCAAAAAATCTGCTATGTTAGGTTTTCCGGCCAACTCCATCACCTTCCCTGCATGGTGGAAGAACTTTGCACCTCTCTCAGATTTTGGGTCTAGCAAATCTTTTGAAAACATTAGATTGCCAATAAGGTTAAAAGCCATAAGAAAAATGAACCTCCCAATATCGATGGCTTTGGTTCCATTTGCACTTGCTTCTTCCATGAAGTGCATCATATTGTCGACGCACTTGCTCCTTACACTCTGCATAGCCTCTAGGCGGCTAGTGACGAAGAACTCGGTGTTGCACAATCGCCGTAGCATCCGCCAGTGAGGTCCGTATTGCGCCGTGATTAGTGAACCTTCATTGCCGTGGTCTCCTTTCATCGCTTCGTATATTTTTCGACCCGCCATAACTACGTCGTGATTCTTGAACATATCACGAGCCACTTCGTTGGAGGAAATGACTACAGTGCACATGGAGCCTAGCCAAAGGGTCATGATAGGACCATGTACTCGAGCCAGCTTGGTAAATGACTCGTGGGGGGACAAACCCAGTTGGAAGATGTTGCCCACCACTGGCCACGAGCGAGGCCCTGGTGGTAATTGTCTTTGCTCTTCCATGCGACGGTGGCGCCGCTCTGTCACCATCGCCCATGCAACCCATAGCAATATGGCCAAAAGTATGGCCAAAATTTCATAGTCCATGGCTCTTGTTTTTATTTTTATTTCTCTGTTGCTTTCTTTTCAGAACGAGAACTTTGATTAATGTATTAATGGTTTGCTCGTGTTAAGATGGACAGTCCTCTATTTATAGAAGCTCCATTATTTACAGAAGCTCATGCATTGATATCGTTATACGTTAATTATTAGGATGACTAGACGGATATTCCCTTGTCCCTATCTTTTATTAATATTCATTCATCCCAGGTGACGTTAACCAATCTTGAAAACACCCTCTCTATTAATTAAGAAAAATGTTACATACTATATAATAGTAACATTTTTCTTAATTAAAATTAAGTATATGTTTATTTTTAAAATTAATTTAATGGAAAATTCCCACCACCAAATTTAATTTTTATATTTTCTCTAACTCTGCCCCTCCACAGATATGCCAATCAAATCTTATGATTCCTTTTCCTTTTGAAAGAAGGTGTTATTGTCTTTAATGTTGGTTGCTTCTCCAAATATGGATAATTATATAGCATGCGATTTTTTTAACTACTGAAAAATATTCGAAACTTGATTCCAATCAAATCTTCGATGAAACGGTACAAAAACACGAGAATGAAGGGAATACCTTCTTCGATGTAAACAACTCAACTACAAGACTCCATGATTATGCACTTAAATTAGATAGCCACACTACCAGCTTAACTAACTCATTTCGATGTCTCATTTTTAAATTATGTTATCTGACATACATACGTTTTGTCTCAATTACATCTGAAGAGCACCTTCTTTTCTTAGCTGGAAAGCTAAAATCATAAAAAACAACTTCAGAATAATGATAATTAATTCATTATTCCTAAGATGGCACGAGATAAACTCGAAAACTTGATCGTATTTTTCATGTCATAATTAATTAAATAAATTGCTTTTAAGCATTACAGCCGACCAAGAAGTCCATTGCATTAGATGTTTCCCATGTAGAGGTTAATGATAGAGATAAACTTTTTTTCTTTCTTTCTGCAGAAGCGTGAAAGTGAGCTTCCATTTTTTAACATATATTCATAGTCAAGTCCTCCAATATAACTATACAATTCAATAACACCAAAAATCATATACATTGGAAAATCGATACGTGGACCAATGGATGAGCTCGATAATAAACCAGTGGTCCAGTGGGTTCAATTTAGCTTATTAAAGGTGATAGATATTAAGATTGGAGATAAACAATGTAACAATAAGTTGATATGTACTGAATTTTGAATTTTGTCCCTTGAGACCATTTTAAATGAATGGGGTCACTGATTTATATTATTTTTCAGAACTGGTGCTGGTCGGGTCGGCTGTGCTAGGCCCAGGCCCAAGATATTCAATCCATGCATCCACGGTCCATCCACAGGAGTTAGTCTCTCATGCAAACACAATGATCTACGTAAAAACCTAAACCTAGTGGTAATCCACGGTATATATAAGGTACTATTCTACCAT
>JAOSBL010000004.1:25091789-25102591 GCA_027568915.1 Erythroxylum roraimae
TAGTACCTTATATATGCCGTGGATGCTAGGTTTACGTAGATCTTTGTGTTTGCATGGGAGTCTCACTCCTGATGGGCGAACGGGCAGTGGACGTGTGAAGATGGGCCTGGGCCTAGCACAGCCAACCTAACCAGTAATGAATTTTAAACTTGTTAAAATATTTTGATGATCCTTCTTTTTGCATTACCTTCTTGGCTTGTACTAATACTATTTGTAGGTTATTCCAAGTATGTAATTGACGAGGTCCTTTCATAATTGGTGGGCATCTTAAATTTTAATGAGTATTATCTCTCTCTAATTTCATAATTTTCTATAATTAATTAAAGTTGTTTGGAGATGAATTTTTAATAAATATCATTTCTCCATAATTCAAAAAAAAAATTCAATTAATTAAAGTAGTTGGGAGATGAATTTGGCCAATTATACTACCTTTTTAACATGTTCATTTGGCCATCTATAAATAGAGGATCTCTAGAAGAGACTTGGATACACAGCATAATTGAGACATCCTCTTTAAGAGAGGAAGAAAGCGGGAAAGAGAGACAGAGACAGGGTATCATTTTAGAGTCAAGGAACTTGAGATAATTTATAATTTCTCAAACTATAGTGATCCATCACAAATTGGTATGAAAATTTTGAGTGTTGTAAACCATCAAGTAGAGTATGTATTATTCTCTGATCTAATTAAAGAAGACTTTGTTATAATACTACTACATTAGTGGAAGTATTTCTCGAACCTATGATCCTATAGCCATTTTCATTTATATTGAAAGTTTTCCATGTATAAATTTAGGTATCCTCATTTATTAATTTTTATATTTTATCTTACGCATTTTAAAACACACAAGGAGGGAAAAAAAAACTTTTGCATTATCAACTTGTCTTTTCTTAATAGTTGCATCAAAGCTAATTTTGTTAGGCCATAATACTTCTTTTGTGATTTAAGATGGAGGGTCCCGTCACTTGTGATAGTGATATGCTCAAACTTGATGTAGAGAATTACTCCTACTAGAAGTTGATGATGAAGGGTCACCTATTTTGCAAATAGTTGCACGAGCTAATTACATATGACTAGAAGTTGAAAGGAAAGATTGACAAAGAATGGGAGCTCTTACATAGAAGAGTGGTGGCTATGATTCAAAAATTTATTGATCGCATCTTGTTTGAACACATGTTAACTTACACCTATATATATAAATTATGGACAAAACTAGAATATATGATTCAAAAGAAGACTCTTCATAACAATGCCCACCTGGTAAGACGGTTGGTCAAGTTGGAGTATAAGGACGACCAAAGTATGATTGAATATCTAAATAAATTTAAAGGCCTTGTTACTTCTTAGCTCCCTATTTGAGAGTTAGGATACTCTCGTTGTCACACTTAGCAACTCGACCCTGAAAGGAAAGGTTACCATGGACACAATGGCTGATAACATATTGAACAAGAAAACTATGAGAAAGAGATGTGATATATCCACACTATTTGAGGCTAAAAATAAGAAAAGAATGAGAAAAGAATGTGATATATCCACACTATTCGAGGCTAACTTTTTTTATAAAAGAGGAAGAAGTGAGATTAGTAGGAGTAAAAGAGGAGTTTAAGATAAATCTAGAAGCTAGTCCAAATCACACTTAAAATTCATCTGCTACTATTATGGCAAGTTAAATCATAAGAAGTTCGAATGTCAACATCTCAAAAGAAACCATAAGAAATAGACTGTCAAGCTAGACTAGATTGACTTGAAAAGGAATGAAGATAAGAGCATAACTATTATAACAGAAAAAGATCACAATGACATCTTCCTTATTAGAGAAGATGATTATCTTAATATTGTATATGATGATAATTTATAAACTGTTGATTCATGCACATCCTTCCATGTCACCTCATATCAAGATTTCTTTTTCACAAACCAAGTTAGTGACTTTGGCACTATTAAAGTAGGAAATTAATTGACCAATAATTTCGGGTTAGGCAACATTACTTTGATGACCAATACGGGATGTGAGCTTGTATTAAAGGATGTTAGGCATGTCCTAAATATGTTCTTTAATCTTATGTTAGTTGGGAAGTTCGATGATGCTGACTATGTAAATTATTAGAAGTTTAATGATGCTGACTATGTAAATCATTTTGGTGCAGGAAGATGGAAACTTTCAATAAACAACATTATCATTGCCAAGAAAAGAAAAGAGGGATCATTGTATTTTAAACAAGCCAATTTGTGCAAAGAAGAAGCTAATGTTGCGTACAATAACTTTTGTTTGGAGTTGTGACATAAAAGATTGGGGTATATGAGCCAGAAAGGATTATAATATCTTATCATTATGAACTTCTTCCTAATGTGAAAGGTAAAACACTTGAGCCATGCACTCATTGTTCGGCTAGCAAATAATATAGAGTTTCATTTGTAGAATTACTTATCCTCATAAGAGAAATCATGTTCTTGATATGTAAAAAAATGCGTTATATTGTTACTTTCATTGATGGCTACTCAAAAAAGATTTAGGTCTCTTTGTTAAAAAAAAAGTTTAGGTACATAAGAAATTCAAAGAGTTCTATATGAAGGTGGAACGATAGATTGACAAAAAGTTAAAATGTGTTTGAGCGATAACAATGGAGAGTACCGTGGTCTTTCTGAAGCATATTGTAAGATATATGGTGTCAGGCTCGAGAAGACACCACAATTGAACAATGAATCCAAGAGAATGAACTGTACCATTAAAAAAAAGGGTCTTATTCATGCTCTCTCATGTAAAACTTCCTAAGTCATATTAGGGAGAAGCAATGAAGAGAACTTTCAACATCATCAACTATGCTCCTTCTAGTCCTTTGGATGGAGATATTCAAAAGGAAGTATAGATGGGAAATAAGGATTCATATGACCACTTCAAAGTATTTGGTTGTTAAACATTAGACCACAATCCTAAAAATGAATGGTCTAAACTCAACTTTAAAATAAAATAGTGTTTCTACCTCATCTCACCTTGAGATGAATTTAGGTATCAATTGTGCGTCCATGTTTCTTAAGGATCAAACGATCGAAGATTTTGAGCAGCTAAAGAAATCTAAGCCCAGGGTCAACAATAATGATCATCTCCTGCAATATGTGATGATCTAGAAAGAAAAACTGGGGGGATAAATAATGGTAAAGTTGGTGATATGTCTGATTACAATAAGTTTTCAACTAAGGAGTCATCAGTGGAGGAGTCAATAGGAACAAGTAATGGAGAGCCTGTCAAACTTGTTGAGTTAAAAGTTGTGGAATAACTCTAGTTACAAAGATCAACTCAAGATAGATGACTTTCTACTATGTATCATCCAAATGAGTATGCACTCACGATAAAGGGAGAACCTCAAAGTTACGCAAGAGATAAATGATAGATTTTAATAAAGAAGAATGGTTAAAAATTAATTAAGAGGAGATACAATCATTGTATAAGAAATATACTTATGATTTAGTAGAGGTACTCAAAGGAAGACGAGCCTTAAAAAAACAAATGGTTTGTAAGTTCAAAACTAATGAGAACAATCCAAAACTAAGGTACAAGGGTAGGATCGCTGTCAAGATGTTGTCTATTTGAATAGCTCTAGGTCTAGTTGTCAACCTAGATTTAGAGATTAAAAAGCTTAATGTTAAGATGACATTCCTATATAGAGACCTAGAGGAAGCGATATAAATGGACGAGTAACCTGTGAGTTTTACAAATTTATCTAAAAAGTACTTGGTGTATAGACTAAAAAAGAGTCTCTATGGCATAAAACAAGCACTGAGGCAATGGTACAAGAAGTATGAGTCTTTCATGACTTTACAACACTTCAAGAAGACTCATACTGACCATTGTGTCTTAATGAAAAGGCATGTTGGTGGTCATCTTGTCATTCTTCTACTTTATGTCGATGATATGCTAATTGTTAGACACACTAAGAAGAAAATTGTTATCTTTAAGAATGCATTGAGCAAATCCTTCTCCATAAAGGACTTGGGACCAACAAAGTAGATTCTTGAAATACAAATCACTTAAGATTGCTCCTAAAAGTTATTGTAGATATCTCAGGAGTAAGACATTGAGAAAGTCCTTGAGAAATTCAATATGGACAAGGCCAAGCCAGTTAGTGTTCTATTGATCGAATATTTTAAATTGAGTAAGAAGCAAAATCCAACTAGTAAGAAAGAAAAAGAAGAGATGAAAAAAGTTTCATATTCATCTGTAGTTGGCAGTCTCATGTATGCTAAGTGAGTAAATTTTTATCCAACCCCAGGAAATAACATTAGGATATTGTAAAATCGATATTTTGATATCTTCAGGGAACATCTAAAAGGTGCTTATGCTTTGGTAATGGAAAGCATGTGTGAAAAGGTTATATAGGCACTGATATAACCAATGATATCGATTTAAGAAAGTCAACTTCATGATATTTGACAACTTTTACAGGGAGAGTTGTGTCTTGGCAATCCAAGCTTTAAACAAGTGTAACACTTTCTACCACGAAGACCGAATACATCGTAACTCCAAAAGCATGTAAGGAGATGTTATATATAAAAAATGAATTGGGCCATGGATAAAAGAAATATGTGGTGCAATATGACAATCAAAGCACCATATATTTGACTAAGAATTTAACTTTTCATTCTGCTCGAAGCATATTAATATTCATTATCATTAAATATAGGATGTAGTAGAAGAGAAGCTTCGGCAACTCGAAAAGATTCACACTGATGATATCAGATAT
Organism: Erythroxylum roraimae; assembly: GCA_027568915.1. Lineage (NCBI taxonomy): Eukaryota > Viridiplantae > Streptophyta > Magnoliopsida > Malpighiales > Erythroxylaceae > Erythroxylum > Erythroxylum roraimae. Next base: position 25,096,527 of record JAOSBL010000004.1, read on the forward strand.
GATGACTAAGGTGACACTGACCAAGAAATTTGATGATTATTGCTAAGGAGTCGATATGGTGTGCCCCCAATTAAGTCAGGAAGGGGGGATTTGTTAGGTTCCTTAGTAATTGTTGGTACACCAAAAATTTTATTAAGAACCATCTCTTTCTAATTCTAGATTTTTTTAATAATTAATTAGAGTAGTTGTGACATGAATTTTTAATAAGCATTATCTCTGTTTCTAGAATTTTCTACAATTAATTAAAGTAGATGGGAGATGAGTTTGGACAATTATACCACCTTCTAACTTATTCATTTGACCATTTATAAACAGAGGACCTCTACGAGGGACTTGGATACATAACACGATTGAGATATCCTCTTCAAGAGAGAGAGATAGAGTCACTTTAAAGTAAAGGAGCTTGAGATAATTCCCAATTTCTCAAGCTAGAGTGATTCATAACAAATAGGTAAAGAAATTTTGAGTTTTGTAATCCATCCAATATGGTGAGAAGTTATGTGTTTTATCCTCTAATCTAATTAAAGAAGTCTTGCTTGTAATCTTACTATATTATAGTGTAAGTATTTCTCAGACCTTTTTATCAGAGAGTTTTTCACGTAAAATTTAGATATCATCTTTACCTAATTTTAACATTTTATTTTGCTCATTTTAAAACACAAAAAGAAAACAGAGCTTCTACATTATCATCCTGTCTTTTCCCAATAAAAATAATTTTTTGCATCAATATATTTTTATAATTATTATAAAATGTAAAAAAAAATTAGTAGAATAAAGATAATAAAGACTTCAAAAGTTATAATTTTTGAAGAGAAATGTACGGAAAAATATCATTCCTTTGTAAGTTTCCAGTTTGTTTTCATTTTTATTTTTTTTTATTTTTTTCAAATTTAGTTAAAAAAACTTGTTTATTTGAGTTTTTGGTTTCGGTTTCTTTCCGTTTTCAAAATTTATGAAAACCACAAAAGGTAGTTTTTTTTCTTTTCTTTTTTATAATCTGGTTTAGTATCAACTAAATACATATTATTTAATTATTTGATATATTAATTATTAATAAAAATTATAAATAATTAAATTAATTATTAATAAATATAATTAAATTTAGAATATCTTCAAAATATATAAATTTCAAATAAAATTTGATTAAATAGTTAAAATATGAAATATAATTTTTAAATAAAATTTAAAAATAAAATATTTATTTGCAAAATAAAATAATTTTATTGATAATTTATTAATAAATATTATATACAAGATTAAAATAAATTTAATTATTTATAAGCTGGTTACAATTTAAACCATACAACCATTATACCAACTCATGTCACTATTTAGTTTTGAATTAGTGATGGCTACGAGGAAGCGATTGGATCAATTCAACTCAATTGTGAAACTGGAACAAGCTTTGTTTCATCATTATTTTAAATCGCAGATTTCTTTTGACCCAGCCTCTCATGTCTCAACCTGATATGGCAACGATAGATCTTCCCAGCGATTCTGTTTACATCATCATCTAGGAGATACACAGAATTTGCATGGACCAATCGGGTTAGACAACTTCCCCTAGATCCCAAATACACAATAATTGAATTATATATTACTTTATTAACGTGATTATCAAAAAATATTAGAATTATATAATTGATGTTAACTACAATTGGTCCCGTTTCAACTTTTTTACATTCATGTGTATATATATGTATAAATCCGTACTTTCTTCAGCACATATATTAATTGAAGTTTGAAAATTTCTGATCGTACGACCTTGTTTGATTAATGGCACATTTAGTTTCGTTTCACTTAATAAATGCTAAAATTTTGATAGATTTCAAAGGTTTCATTTGAAAGGTTTTACGTTCTATCGATAAGCTTGTGTCCTATTGCTTCTAAAAGGTTTTTAGTCGGGTGGTTGAGCAAGAAGGAATCTCTTGATTTTCCAAAATCTAAATCATAACATAATGATATTATTACATTGATAAATTTTATAAATATGTAAAAGTCGACACATAATGATATTATTACATTGGGCATTAAATTAATGATTATGTAAAGGTATGTGGTGAAATACTAAAAGATAATGTATTTTAACAATTACCAAAACATGAGAGAACAGACAAATTAAGAAAAACTTTAAGAAATGATAACATCATAATCCCCTTCAAGTAATTAACTTAAAAAATTTGATAAAGCGACAAAGAAGGAATGTAACCATTTGACATGATAGAGAAGTGAGAACCACTTGCACCGTATGACATAAAAGATGCCATCTTGTTCGTCAGTCTCTACATGACAACGAGATCACGACTAACTATCAAAAATGGACAAGGGCTTAGAATTATAAGATTTGTACGGTGCTTATTGATATCGTTTTTTAGGCATTGGAATTGTGTTTGTGGTCCGGCTAATACAATTCCAAATACGTCAATTTATTTGCTATATAAATGACTTTATACTCAATTAGTAACACATCAGCCACTAATGTAATTGAGTTTCTTCTTATCTTTTTATTTATTAATTATTGAGACACAGACGGATATCAACTAAGTTTGAATTTGCTTGTTTCAATTCAATTAAGTTGAAATTTGTTAAAGGGCATCGTATTGAGAGCAAATCTTCTATCTAATGCTACTCTGTCTAATTCAAAAAACGTCGTAGTTCTATTTAAAGACTCTTTTTCTTTTTCTTTCAACGTAGCTTCCGGTGTCAGCTAATATAATAATAAAAAATTTGACCAATTTTTAAATTTAATTTAATGTTTTCTATAATTTATAAATTAATTAAACAATTTTAATAAATTAAATAATTTTTACAATTTAAACTTTTTATCTTTAAAATTTTATTTAAAAAATTAAAATTAAAATAATATAAAAACAAAATCAAAATATTGACACAAATGAAATTAATTTTTAATTTTTAATTTTTTATCTAAAAATTTTATTTTAAAAATAAAAATAAAATAATAAAAATTTTAAATTTTAGATATTGATTAATTTATTAAAATTGTTTAATTAATTTATAAATTATAGAAAATATTAAATTAAATTTAAAATTTGTTTAATTATTATTATGTTAGCCCACATTGAAAGTTGCGTTTAAAGCAAAAGAAAATAAGTCTTTAAATAAAACGAAGACGTTTTTTGAATTAGACAAGTTTAGCAGAGTAGCATTAGATAGAAGATTTGCTCTCTGTCATGCCCTTGTGGGATAATAATAGATGAGTGTATTTACACAAAATGAGATTTGCTCTCTATCTTATATGCATTTCTAACTTTCTCCTTACTACACATCATTTATCTCTTGTAAAATTAATTATGTCTATTTCTTTTCCCATATATATATATATCCTCAATCAATTTAGAATTACTAATGCATAATCATTATGAGTTTCTTGTCTCAATTCTCCTAATATCTTCTTATACTGAATTATAAACTCTTATCACGATACTCACATAACCATTTCAGTTCCAAATTCATCATCTTACGATCATAACAAATTTATGATTTCTTTACATTCTGCTTGTACACTTTAGTCTCCTCATTTCTACTCATATCCCTATTTTTCTCGAACAATTCATGACAATACATTCACATTTATATCACATTTGGGGATATGTCACCACAGAACAATCTTGGTGTCATACTCAATAATACATCCATCAATACAAATGTAGTGAATCTCTATCTATCATATCGAACCATATACTATTTCTCATTTCTAGATATCCACAAACTTTCGTTTTCTCATATTTTGAAAGAGTATCACTCTTCTCACTAATTCTATCAACCCAAACTCTTAATACATGCTCATGTGTGTGACTCATACACATGCGACTCAGATTAGGGATCAGTTGCTACTGTCTGCTATGACATGACTAAAATGAATGTGACTTGACATGTATTTCAAAAAAATGCCCATGTAAGATACTAATTCTGAGCTCTGATACCAAATTGTAGCATCTCACTCTCACAAGACATGTACCTGACATCCTGAGCAATATCCGAGTGCGTATCCCCCAAGGGTGGCATGTTAGAGTGGTCAAACTCTCGAAAACTCAGTACAATTTTTTTTCACATTTGTCATACACGTATGCAGAAATCAGTAATCAAATCGGCCTATACTTTTATTTCATAAAAGTCAAAATCACAATTATTAATGCACTTGGATCAATCTCTTTTACAAAGCATTTCTAATTTTTCACCAGTTATTACACACAGAAATATTTGAATACACATTATACAGAGATCGCAGAATATACAAATTTACACGAAAATAAGAAAATACAAATGCAGACGCAATCTGATCCCGACCTCTACCTCTCACTTGAATACAGTAGGTATACTCCCGTTTGTCTAACGAGGTACTCGTCTAAGCCTAAAAAATATTGCAAATTTTGGGTGAGTTCTGCGAACTCGGTAAGAGACCATCCTCGTTGGCTCACTCATCAAATAACACTTACAATTCACATGATTCACATCATTTCATTAATAATCGTATTGAATCACATACACTTGATCCATTGTTTCACATTTTACATTCAGCACATTATAATCATTCATTTCATGTATATGTAGTGCACATGATACTCACTTTTCATTTGTTACTTTACTGTGACTAAGTGCCTAACTGTCTCGTATCTATTGTAGGTACCGGGCTCATTGATAAATGTCCCGTATTCATTGTGAATACTGGGCTCATTGATAACTGTCTCGTATCCGTTGGAGATACCGGGCTCATTTTACATAGTGAGCCTTTGGCTCTTATACACATTCTGAGCTCTAGGCCCTTTTTCACAATCTGAGCTTTAAGCTCTTTTTCGATGACTACTCTGGTCACAACTACCTTTAACTTGCATGCATTCATGAAATAGAATGCATCAAGTCACATTTGCATATTCTCATTTAATCACATTCGCATATCATCAGGCCTTAGTCCGGCATTCAACATTAAAGTTGAGAATCACATTTTCATTCATAAGCAAATGCACATTCAGAACACATTTATCATCGGATCGGGGTCCGGCATTTAACAATCAAATTATGTATACTTATTTCAATCAAATTCACATACAACGAACACTTCAATGTTCTCACATTTATCAAACTCCTTGGACATATTTTGTCTGGAACCAACACATTCACATTGCATAATCATTCAATTCATAATATAAATAAAACAAACAATAAAGTAAGACCATCTAGGTCTACACACAATGCGCTCCAAATTAATACGTTCCAAATTAGCATTTGCTTCCAATTCGGTAGTAAATGGAAATACTATTAGCGCACGTGTTATGTGATTAAATATTAATCTCGAATTTGGCTAAATAGAATTTATAGTGTTGATGTCTTATTTTTGAATATGGAAATAAATGCCTAAGTGAAACGCACTTGCGTAGGTAAAGCAAAGACATATAACGCATGAGTGTGGTTGGTAACGGTGAGTGCATTTTAAATGTATTTTATGAAAATGATTTCTATTCTATCGTGAAGTGAATATAGATTATGAGTTTTATGTGAATGATGCATTATAAGTGAATATTTCTAGTACAATTTTATGTTTTCAACAATATATGAATTGAGTTTGAAAGTTAAACTCAAATGAATATTTCTAGTACAATTTTATGTTTTTAGGAATATATGAATTGAAGTTTGAAAGTTAAATCTTATATGATTTGAGTTTAAATTGAGATGATATTATTGGCAAAGATATGAATGCCGTTTCATATTGGACCAAAATTGGTACGAAACAAAGGGTCGGTCGTATCGGGTTTAAATATTGATCGGTACTAGCCTGTTTCAGATGGTACCGGTCAGTACCGATTGATATTCAAAATACCGGCCAAATATCGACCGGTTCAAGAAATTTTAAAAAATAGGGGGACTCTTTTGTAAAATTTTCATTATTGTGAATTTTATTTACTTCAACTTTTATAATTATTGTGAATTTTTAATTTTTGTTTTTAAAACAATAATAAATATTTTTATTAATAATAATAATTATAAATTAAATAAAACTTAAAAATAAATTATTTTTATTTAAATTTATTTTAATATTTTATATAATA
>JAOSBL010000004.1:25102691-25117068 GCA_027568915.1 Erythroxylum roraimae
TAATAATTATTAAATTAATTTTATAAATTAAATTAAAATTGTGATTATTATTTATTATTATGATTTTTGGAGACAAGGTTAAAAATATATAGTATAACTGTACAATATAACAATGGACTATTTTGTAAATTTTAAAAATATTCAGAGACTATTTCATAAATTTAAAAATTACCCGAAACGGTACCCGGTATTAATCGGTACCGGTACAGTATCGTACCCAATCCAGTACCAAGTTTGATACGGTATTTGTAACATTGATTATTGGTTGATAAAAAGGAAATGATTTTTAGCTTATGGTATACCGATAGTTTTTATACATATTAATATAACGGTGTATAACGGTTAATTTAGTACGGGTAAGCGATGTAGAACCAGCTCCGTAACTACCGGTATATAACGATTAACCTAGTACAGGTAAGCAATGTAGGACTAGATCCGTAACTAGTGGTTGACCAGTTGCAGGTAAGCGATGCAGAACCAATTCTGTAACTACTGATGTATAATGGTTATTTTAGTATGAGTAAGCGATGTATAACCATCTCCGTCACTAGTGATTAACAGTTGCGGGTAAGTGATGCAGAATCAACTTCGTGACTTTATGCCTGAGAGTACTATATGACAAAGAAATTAGTGATAGGCTATGTCGTGTAAGAAATTCATACATTTTTAGTGTCGCCACTATTTATTTAAAAAGCGATTTGAGAAAATTGATTTCGAGAAGTATATATGTTTTATATTAAATATTGAATTATGCAAATTGAGATGAATTTGTTTTAAGAGGTTTAAATAGTTAAATATGATTTGAAATGAACAATTTAGCATTCACTGAGCTTGTTTAGCTCACTCTCTTTTTTGTTTTAAATGAAACCTCTCAGGTGCACGCTTAGGGGCTTCAGTAGCAGAGACTCCACCTCATGACTAGTCAACTTCGTCACCTGCTATGTAGGCATTTTTGCCTTGTAAATATTTTTGAGAATATTTGCATCTTTATGAATATGTTTTGGACTATATTTTGTGTAACGAATGCATATATATGAATGTTTTAAAGTAAAATGCATGAATGTGTCTGAGTTTGTTTTTAAGATTATTGAAGTGATTGTTGAGATTACTTGTGAATAAACTTAAAATCCAAAATTTGTTGTGGGGATTTTGAGATAATTAGAGAAGTGTTTTGTACTTTTACGGGGCTTTTGAAAATTTTGAGAAGGCAAACATATAGTCGTTGTGCTGTAGAAATTTTTAATAAAAATAATTAAAAAAACTCCGCTACTTATATCTTTTTAATGTTAAGTTAAGGCTTTTTGGTAAAAAAAGACAATAGATTTAACTCCACGAGAGCTTTCCAGCTGGATCATATATCAACTGGAGGGTCACTGTGGGGTACTGGGCATACCTCCTAGTCATTTCAAAATAGGGCTTGTTATGTTATAAAAATTAACAACTTTGACAAAGAAGTAATACAGATATAATTTTGTAGATATGAAGATCTTAATTTTTACTAATTATAATGAAAAATATTTAATGATATAGATTGAAATTTAGGAATGAATAGATAATGAAGATAGGAGAGATATTAAATAAAAACAAAAATCTAAAAACGTTTATTCTCTTTTTTAATTATTTTAATAGAAAATAATTAAAATCTTAATTTCAACTTAACTTACCTCTTATTCATATAGAATACATTGTTATAATTATAATTAGAACTTAAGTTATCGTAAAAATAAATATTTAATGAGAGAGATTGAAATTTAAGAGTTAGTAGAAAATATAGATACAAGAGATATGAAATAACAATTTAAGTGTCTTCAATCCCTTTTTTTTAACACTTTTACAAAAATATAAATGATAACCTTAATTTGACATATATGTTATTCATATATTAATAAATATTTATAATTTATAATTCATATATTTAATATGATTTTATCTAAAACTCTTTTGATGTTTTATTTATTTGAATGAAATTTTTTCTTAAATTATGTTATTTACAATATCAAGGTTTTGCTTTTACATGTGTTTTCCCCTCATTGTAGAAAATATATGTAAATTAGTCATTATCATTTTAAAAACAATTTATACTTGTTAACTCATTATAATAACAATAACAATATTCTACTAAAAATCTTACGAATACACGTAGTCTAGAAAGTTCTAATAATACGTAGCCTTATTTTTAATTAATAAAGAGTTATTTGTTAACTCTTCGTAAAGTATTCTTAGACTTTTCTCAAATATTTTCAATATTTTATTTAGTTAGAGTGAAAGTTTCCCCTTTATTATGTAAATCTATCATTCAATTGGTTGATTTTTCTCATATGACTTTCCTCTTTTCCGTGTATAAATTTTTAGTAGAAAAACATTACTTTTATACACGTTGATTCAAATTTTCGGGAAAGGAATTGGTATTAGGAATATTTCATTTGCAGGTCGGCTGGGCTTCAAAATTCAAAAAGGTTAAATTTTGGGCATTCTACAGAGCTGGCCCGTCATAGAGGATCCACCTTTTCCCCGGGTCGGGTCTCACAGATCGGCAAAAAGCTGCGGTGGGAGAGCTTAGAGCGTCGAAGCAAAACGGAGACCGAAAATGGCGGCTTCTTCGAGAGGCATGGTACTCTACAGGGTATACAGGGCACTGACGCGAGCTTTATCGCCACTGATCCGAATCCACTTTAAATGGCGGTGTTTTCACGGCCGTGAGCACCCAACGCGGTGGGCCGAGCGGTTGGGCCGGCCATCCGTCCGTCGCCCGTCCGGCGAGCTTGTGTGGTTTCATGCCGTTTCCTTAGGTTGTGATTGTTCTCATTTACTTAGTCTCATGCTTCTATCAGTTTTTGAATTGGAACTGTTTATACTTGGAATAATATTACTTTTTTCTTTATGTAGGTGAAGGAATGGCTGCGATTCCTGTCATTAAGCGGTGTGTGGATTGTAGGCCTGATTTGAACATCTTGATGACTACAGCAACGTTATCTGCATTGTGAGATTCCTAATATCAAGTTAAGTTTCTAGTTTTTTGTTTTTGGACTAAGAAAGTCTTCTTATCTTCTTTTGTCTCCTTGTTATGAATATGTAGTGAAGTTATAAAGAATCAGCTTCCAAGTAGCGTGTTGTACCAGGTACATAGATGTTATTAGTCCATTGTCTTCTATTTGTGTGGTTTTGTATGCCAAGCAGTTTTTGTTCATAATTTAGATTGCTAAGATTTGTTGCCTATATTTGAGTGGAAAGATAAGATTTCTTTTCTTGTTTTATTAATTGAACCAGTTTTCACCACTTGATGTTCCTGCTGTTATGGATGCTTTCCTTGACTACTGGAAGCCCAATGCAATCATATTAATGGAGAGTGAGCTATGGCCAAACCTTGTCATGAGTTCTTCTCAGAGGGGTGTAAGTTTTCTGTTCGAATGCGTATGTGTTTACCTAAGATGTGAAATGATTGCAGCTTCTCGATTGCCTTTCAAACTAATGTTTCAAGGTAGAGGATTTCTTTCAAGTGAGCTACATTTGCTTGACTAATGGTATTATATATAACATGCTCATGGGCTAATGGTTACTCATTTTGACATAGCCAACTTTGACTATATTTTACTTTCTAGCATGTTGCTAACTGCTTATGGTCTTTGTGTACTTCTATATTGGTTTGCTTTGCCACCAAGCCACTAAATTCATATCCCATTTTTGTTCTGCAGATTTCATTAACATTGTTAAATGCTCGAGTGTCAACAAAGTCCTTTATGTTGTGGTCAGAACCAATACTTCTTCCTCTGATTTCACTGATGTTGTCCAAGTTCTCATTGATTGTACCCCTGGTATGTATTCCTTTAAATGATATATTAATTGTTTTTTGTATCTTGTGATTGGTTGTTGCTAATTCTTTTTGTATGTCACAGAGTAATTTGCAGGCCATCCGCTACCAACTTCTGCAGGCTCCTCCTTTTGTCATCAATTTTTCTGGTGATCTGAAATATGGTACGCTGATAAACGTTGCACAAAGTAACTTATGGAAGAAATTTGTATGTAAAAAAAAAAGGAGCTTATTCATTAAGCTAATGCCACCATCTAAATCCTTTTTAAGTGTTTCTTTACTGTTCATTGCGTTTCTTTTAGTAATTGCTGACTATGGTAATTGTGGCTTGACTTTTTCTGAACTTACCAGTGGTTTTACACAGCTGTAGGTTATGACTCCTCACAGGGAGGTATACAGAGCATAGAAGAACTGAAAGTGGAGCTTGCCTGTAGGCCGGTTTGGATGGCTTCTTCAATACATAGGGGTGAGGAAGAAGGTTATTTCCTAATACTATTATGTTCTACTGTGTTAAATTAATGGTTTTTTTGTTTTGCATGAGAATTATCTAAATAGCCAGTTGCTTACAATTTCACTTTCCTAGTTCCATTTTGTTGCCTTTGAATTTCTTCAATTTAGTTTATAAAAGAGATGGTCCTTCTCTTTTATTTCTGACTTTGTTTGAATAATTGCTAACTTCCATTTTTCAGTTGTGCTACGGGTGCATAAAGTGGTCATGCAGAAGTTCCCTGATTTGATCACTATTGTTGTGCCTCGTTACCCAAAACATGGACTACAGATTGCTCAGGTATGAATCTTGTTCACAGTGCCAAATAGTTCATATCAACCAAAATAGCTAAGTTTTCTCTGTTTTTCTGAGCAAGTGTGTATGCATGGGCGGCAGGGGCATGGTAGTGCTAATTTGAGCATTAATTGACTGTATGTTTGTATATCAATCATTCTAGCCCGCTCTCTTACATCATTTAATTTTTCAGTTCATACTAATAGTTAAAGGATACATGTCTATCCAAGTGAAGATTATCTTTCTATCAATATTGTTTTGCCCAAAGTAGGCTAATCCATGGTTTGTAAGCTTTCATGCATTGAACACTGCTTGATGGCTGAGCGTGTCACACTAGTCTTTCTAGATTGGTAGTAAGATATATGCAATTCAATAAATGTCAAGTTGATTGTGTGGCTCTGTAGATGATAACAAAATTATAAATGCGTTAAATATGTCACTAACATGCAGTGCGAAATGGTAAAAGTTTTTTACAGAAAAGATTGTTGTTGGCAGCCTCAGACATTTTGTGACAAATTTGCTAGAAACGACAATATCTATGTCTTGAAGATTTTGATGATACTGGGTACATTTTGTGGTAATTACAAACAAAAGTTTATCTTAACATCTTATTGTCAAAAATGCTTGGTTATTTTCTAATCCATTCTCAGTTAACTTGTTAAAAAGTAGGTTTGAACATATGTTGTGCTGTTATTATCGAACATAGTTTAAGGAGTGCAGGAATTGCAGAAAGGAGGGCAACATGTAGCTTTGAGGTCTCAACATCAAAGAATTAAACCGGGAATAAATGTGTATGTAGTTGACACATTAGGTACGCCATCTAAATTCACCTTTCCCTTTTGTCCAGGTTCCAGAAAATCATATTTAGATATGGCTTGTATCTTGAGGAGTTATGTCATAATTGGCCTTAAACAAGTGATCTGCTGTGGCATCTACTTTCTGTTTACTTGACGTTTCATGGTAATGAAAAGAGGTCATTGCTTTAGTTGTGTGATTATGGTTTTGTTCATTTAGTGAATGTTGAGTAAACTCAAAGTTCCCCTACCGATGCATAGTTTGTATATTTACCTCTAGATATCTTGTTATTCCATATCTGATCACCTGTGGTTTTAAAATCATACAGAGCATAGTAATGTGAAAACAAATTTTTAATCAAGAATGAATTGGTTAGACGACTCTGTTACCCATTTGAATGTGAATGAACTGAATTATACATATGACAAGCAAGTTGGTTTGGAATGATACGAGGAATAAAAGCAACATTCATTAGTCTTGTTGGTAGTTGAGACCTAACTTCAAGCCAAATTAAATGATAAGGTTGTCTGAATTTGAGCTATATGTTTTCCCTTGTTTATCACTTTAAGCATGCTGTCCCTTGATGAATTTGTTTTCATGGATCTCTAAATGTTAGTGTGCCCACTCAAAAACTATCTTGTAGGTGAGTTAAAACACATGTACAGATTAACACCAATAGCTGTAATTGGGGGTTCATTCTTCCCCCATTTAGCAGGCCATAACATATCAGAAGCTGCAGCTGCTGGATGTGCTGTTCTTACAGGTGAATGCTTCCATCCTAGGTCCTCAATGCTTCATATGAATTTAGTATATTATATAGTTATAATCTTTCATGATTTACTGCATTCAGGTTGTCACATTGGGCATTTCTCACACATGGTAAAGGAAATGCAACGATTAAAACCTTTATCAGTTATGCAGGTTTGAAATTTTTTTTTCTTTTGCTTGTTGGAAATTTCCTGATTGAAGCATAGCTTTTTGAGTCAAATTCATCTCGTAAATTGGTTCCAAGTGCCATATAAATAAAACTAATATACTTCAAGAATCGAGAAAGTTTGCCACTTTTGGTCAAGTCAAACTTCATTTAGTTGAATGCAGAAAACAGCACACTTAATATTAAACTTACTTTGTCATAATCCGCTACAAGAGAGCACATGCTCATATTTGTAATTAATTCATGGGATTGGAGATCTGTTATTTGTTGAAACTATACACATTCAAGGTTGCATTTTCTGTTAAAGTGGCGGAACATTAAACTATTGCTAAATACACATGCCAGGGCATGTGGTTTAAGATGCAAACTTGCTGTATTATCATATCACAATGGTCACTTAACTTTTTTTTTTCCTCTAAGAAAAGGTTATCTTGATCACAAATTTGTGTTTTGCACACTTTTTTTTTTTTGGTAATTTGGACTCCTAATTATCAATCATGCAGGTCTCTGGGGAATATGACCTTGCAAATGCCTTAATGGAACTCCTTAGTGATGTAAAAGTTCTTGAAGAACGTCAGATGGCTGCAAAACAAGCATTTGATGCTCTGTCAAGTGGTATCATCACCAATGTTTGGAACCTACTAAATTTCCATGTTTACAGGACATACTTGGTGAGAAAGTAAATGAATGCCGTTAGACATTGAACATGACCATGGGCATGCAAGTTTTCAGCTTCATCCAACAGAGTTACCCTCAAAAAAGGTAATTTGTGGCACAATGAGGCCTTCAATCGCATAAAAGGCAAGACCATGACATGTCTATGGCTGCTCAAACTATTTTATGTAAGTCATACAGGCAGCCTTTTGGTACCCTTTTCTCAAAAAGCATGTGTCTGATTTTGTCTCTCATTTGATACTGGTTGGTTTCGCCAAACAACTAAGAGACCCTTTCAGGCAACAAGATGCCATAAACATGTCTTCTCTGTTACCAGAACAATATTTGGCCAGGATCCATTTAAGACGGGAGAATATGCATTATGAAATTATTACTTCTACATGAAGAACTACTACCTTTTAGTCTTTTAAATTTTGTTTGTTTTTCACATTAAAGTTTCCACTTTGCTGCAACTTTATGCTGCTCCTTATTTTTTTATGCCAATATCTTGTTTTATTTTCTCATCCCCTCTGTTACTGCAAACCTTCTAAGTAATGATTTTCTATTGCATATATAAGATCATACTCATGGAATGTGTTTCATATGTCCATTAGCATTTTCTGCACAAATTTGCCAGAACAAGTGATTGAAAAACATATTTTGGCCCATGATTGGAGAGATCACAGAATGCAGAGACGAGACTTGACAAGATTTATCTTTTGATACATTGATGGTTTCATTTTCTGCATGCCAGTGGGCATGGTAGTGGAGGAAATTTTTTTCCTTTCCATTGTGGTTAATGCATGTGATAGTTTCTGATTGATGATGCAAAGAGTAACTTTCAATTGTTCAGTTGCTTCACTTATTGTGTTTGGCCCTTGGGATATGCTGTAGCTTGACGTTTGAGTTGCATTCCCAAGTCAGGCACTTGATGGAATTGGTGGTGAATTAGAAGGCATAAATTAAACAAATGTTATGGAACCTGTTGAATTAAATGAAAGTTGAACTATGTTATGTTCAAATGTTGGCAACTGGAGCTTGGAGGTGCAGTCTAGTTAGCTTGCGTTGGGAGTACATTGACCTTATCGTGTATCTTAAGAGTGGTGCTTGAGGACTATGACTATCTTTCACTCGCACATGTTTTAGTATCTTACATAGCAGTAGGGAAGAGTTTCACTTCTAAATTTCAGTTGTCTGTACAGTACTGATGTGTATTTGCATTTGCAGTCTGCTTTTTTTCTGATCAATTTGCATAGATTCTAAGCTGTGAAACGTGCAGGTATCTGCTTCGTCACCAAACTTGCATGTCTAAAATAGGGACTTCAATTCAACCGAAAGTGTGCGATATGAGAACGAACTATCTTGGCCTCACGCTCTAAAACGTGGCATGTCTCGACATTCTTAGCTGTATAAAAAGGTAAGCATTTCATTTCCAAACGTACTTGAACATGGATAATGGATATGCATACGTTTATTGTTTGAAAGAAGATTTCTTGTCTGGAAAAGGCACTCAAATGATTACTTTTTTATGTATAACTGCGTCTTGCTTAACTTTTTTCCCTATTGGGATTGTATTTTCCTGATAAAATTTCAGACCTTGTCTATAAAATGAAAACAAGAATTTGAAAATTCCCGAGAAAAGTTCATACACCATCATTGCTTTTGTTAATTTTAACATTTCGTTATTCCTCACTTTTGAAAGACAATGAAGCATTATTAGCTATTACTTACTGCAATCATATGCTGAAAGAGGGAGAGAGAATTACTAAATTGGCAAAATTATGATGATTATCCAACTTTTTTCTTCACCGTAGTTGTAGGTGACCATTTATTTTCTTCTTTTAAGAATCCTTTCTCCTTATTAACAATTTATTGGAACAAAAATTTCATATTTCTGATATATTATTGGCATATGATTAATTGATATACTGTTTAGAAATGAAATAGTCAAATTATGTCGGATTAGTGATTCATAATTTCTAAAAAGTCGTGATTTTCATTTTGATAATGAAAGAATTCAAATTTTCATTCACTTGAATCAGAACAAATGATATTCAACAGCCACGAAGGAAAACCTCATTCTGCTTTTTGTAAAACTTTGCACTGCACAACTAAATCACGGACTCCAAACGACAAGAACGGGAAATGTCATAACATACTTAGCTCAAATGGCTTATACTATCTGTAACTGAAAAATCGTACGTAATTGCACCATATTTTGAAATATACTTCTTTTCTCAAACATTTTTAATATAGCGGACTTTCCTTCTAGTTTCAAGATATTTTTTGAATGGTAAAGAATTGTGTTAATTCCTTTCAAAATGAAAATAAAAGCAAACTAATACAGGGAGTTCCACTAGTAAACCACTCCTAGAATAAAGAGAATGAAATCCCGAGTCCCAAAGGATTACTTTAGAACCTGTTCATGCTTGGATATGAACATGAAGTTATGAGCTAAAGTTGAAAATTAACATCAGATTGCTAGCGTAGGTTTCAGTTATGAATTAGACTATATTCTATTGTGAATCTCTAATTATTCTACAGCGCAGGTGAAAGAGCTAGCACGAAAGTTTTGATCTCTCTTTCTCAATTGTATAAATCACACAACTAGATGTCGTCTTAAACACTGCTTGATCCTGTTCTTTCTGACTGCCGAGTTTATAAGTCCATTTAATCATATTTGGCTAATTTGTTTTTATCACTGTTCAAGTTCCAAAATGTCATAATCTTTCTCCACGGCAAAGATAAAAAATTGACTTTCAAAATCGTTTAATTTATATTTTAGAATTGAAATATATGACCTTCCTTTAATAAAGATGAGATAAATTCATAATAATGTATACTGCTTCATAGTATATTTATGATTTAGTGACCCTAATTGGAAAGTGAAGAGTTTTGATAACCTTTTAGGAATGACATTCGGTATGGACTAGATGACAAATGGAAAACAAGCAAACTTTATAGTAATAGGCCATTTGCACTTGTTCTTAGTTCAGACATATTGACATTCCTGAGCCGTAGAATTACTTAAGAAATATACAAAAACATAATCGTTTATCTTTTTATTCTATTTATCAGTTTTGCATGTTCCATAATTAACAAGCAAGGCACATTTTGATGTAACCACTTCATTCAGTATTAGCTATAACATCAAGCTCACAAACACCTCTCTCAATGTGTTTAATAGAATGTTCAAGAGTTGAGGTCGTCAAGTAACATAAAAGTTGAAAAAGATAATGAACAATGGAGTTTGTAAACAAAGAGAGGTGATATTCATTGACAATTTCGTCTCCCAAAATCAGTGAGCCCCATGTCTTACCTTTGACATCATCAAAAGAGTATAAAAATAATATATTCAAAAGTGTATAATCTTTTAAGATTTTTCAATTTAGTGTCAAAATTTTTAAAATTTTCAATTTAGTGACTAACCTTTAGTATTTAGTAGACACGCTACATCAGCAAAATAGCCTTTTAACTTGATTTGCACAAGTTTTAAAAGGTTAGTCACCAAATTGAAAATTATAAAAAAGTTTGACACTAAATTGAAAAAATCTCAAAAGGTTAGATACTTTTGAATATATCAAAAGTATAATGTTCATATTTTATTCTCTTTTTAATATCTCAACTGGTTCTCTAGCACATTGTCTGTTTTATCTCTGTAACATGTATGTTTCTTTGTCACATTCTTATCATCCTATCTCCCATACATGTAATATAAGGTCTCAACATGTATGAAAATAATTATGCAACTTTTCCTACTGCACACCCTAAGATAGAGAAACAATAGGAGACATAGGATAAAAGAAAAGGGATCCATTCAAATTTTGAACCTTCTAATTTTCTCTCAACTTCATACCATCAAAAATTGACTTAGACATCATTTTGCTAATTCCATAGGAACCTCCAACATTGTCTGCAGCAATTCGTTGAGTATTTGCACGTGTTTGCATTTGACACGTGATCAGAGGCACAAGGCATATGTCTACAGATTATCAATTATGTTGTTTTAGGGAATTTGACCAGGAAGTCAAGTTTAAAATGAGGATTCTTGAAGATTCCATGATGAAAAGATCAACAACAATGGGAGTTTCACACTAAGATAGTGACATGACCAATCCAATGAATCAATATGTGTCATGTTTTTCAATTCGTAAGAGCAAGTTAAGGGACTTATGAACTTATGGACATAGATATATGTCAATTCATGTTCTTCTTGAAAACTTAAAGTTGGCATGGCCAATTACACGAGTAGATGGAATTTTTATTGTAAGAAGCTAAAAAATATTGTAAAACATGATCATACACATGAATGTGGTTGTTCCCATGTAATTCCTAGAAATTAAAGTTGAGAAATGATACAAAACACAACTAGTGACATGAGCATGTCAATGTCCATGTGTAGGAAAGATATAGTGAAATATATGGTTGAAAACACGAGTGTACCTGTGCTCACGTAAGTTTTTCAAATGTGAAGTAGCGAGAAACTCGATCTTATCTCGACCTATGCATGTTGCTAAAATTTAATATAAATACACATGAAAAGCCTTCTTTGAAAAGACGTTTGCATTCTTTTTAGCTTTAGAATTATAATTAGTCGTCGAGAGGACAACATGACCTTAGAGAGGCTTCATGAAGCCGTTCTAAAGAAAGAAGTAGCTCAGATTTATCCAATTTGAGTAGATCACATTAACAAATTGAGATCATCTAGACACTTCATCTATTTTTTGATTATATTTTTCAAGTTTAACAACTTAATATATGCCTACAAAGGAGGAAATCCTAGTTGTTGTCATTGTACGGATTGATTTAGTTTTATTTATAAAGTTATTTTTTATTTAAAAAAAGATAATGGAGTGTAATGCTAATTTAATTAAAGTTAGTGCTTAGATTAGATCTTAAACCTGCTTGTGAGTGGAATAAGGCTTAGATACTAGGAGTTGAATGGGGTACCAGAGATAGATTTCTATAAATTCTCTAGTGTTGGGGTTAAACCTTTTAGTAAATTTTGTAAAACTTAATATGTTCCTAGAGGTTTTAATTGAATAGAGAATTAGTTAATCAATTTAAATGTAAGTGATTGTAATTTCAGAGAGAGCAATTTCAAAAGTTAGTAAATTTTGTCAGTATAGATTATAAAACCTTTTTAATACATTTAATCATGAATATAAAGATGGTATTAATTCTTATCTAGATGCTTGTCCAATCTTATTTTCATCTCTTGATTAATGATCTAATTTTTTCATGTTGGTTTGGTTTATTTTTGTGTAGTTTTGTTTTATTTTTAATCTCAATTAACAATCACTCTCTTTAATTATTTAGTCAAGTAATGGTAAGAAATTTTACTAGTTTTCAACCGCTTCATTATGGAATCAATACCTTACTTGCTACTATATTACTACCAAATGATATGTGAACTTGTGTTAGGTTATGGGTAATATTTTTTTGATAAAAATACTTAAGTAGAGAATATGATTTTGATAGCAAGTCTTTTACAATGTTTTAGGGGAATAAATTGGTGTCTAATCGAACACTATTACTTTAGTTATTTTATTTCTTTATTTTTACTCAAGTTATGTTATTTATTTGTTTGTATTTTCTTTCTTTATTTTATTATTATTTTTGGCTTAGCTTATTTTGATTTTAGGTGTAATCTTGGTTTATAAAAAGGGGTAGCACATTGAAGAAGATGTAGAAATTGATAAGATGCTTCATTTGCGTTTGCATCTTATCAATTTCTATTAGCAGGGTGCTCAAGGATTTTTCTTTTTGTATGACTGTCATTTTTCAATCCATATCTTTGGTAAAGAATTAAACGTTTTTCTTAAAGTTGACGTTGTATTATTAGGATCTTCATGCGGTAACCCAT
Source organism: Erythroxylum roraimae (assembly GCA_027568915.1). Taxonomy (NCBI): domain Eukaryota; kingdom Viridiplantae; phylum Streptophyta; class Magnoliopsida; order Malpighiales; family Erythroxylaceae; genus Erythroxylum; species Erythroxylum roraimae. Next base: position 25,115,530 of record JAOSBL010000004.1, read on the forward strand.
CGAACTACACATATTACTACAACATTAAGATGATGTTCAATTTAATTTTAAAGTAGTTTATATTGATTGTTGATCTTGCAATACTAGATTACATCTTTTAAGTGATGGTTTCCTATATTCCAGTATGGTTATGTGCTCCTCTATTGTATCAAAGGTGTAAGGCTTGGATTTTTTTCACTTTTTTTAATGTCTAATCGTACAATGAAGCATCTTATCAATTTCAGATAGTAACTCAAAAAGATATAGGTTGAAAAAAATTTAAACATTGACCACAACAGACCTAAGTTTGTGTGGATATTTATAACTTATTGATTTTTTTTACCTTGTAGGTCAATATCAAGTAGCATAAAATGAATACCAACAATTGATATGACCTTCATTAATATTGAATAAGGAATAATAATGATAGTTGTAATATTTGATTTCAAAAGTAGAATCACTAAAAGGTTCCGAATGAGAAAAATAAAACAATTGATATCAAAAGATTAATTTTTGAACTAAGTGATAAATAAAATAAGCTAGTCATTACTGGAATATAAAAGGAAGTATATGTTTTTTCTTTTCGATTGATAAGATTTAAGCATATTGAATTAGCATACATATTTATGAGGAGAAAACATTGTTACATATACCTAGGGGAGAAAGATTTATCAATCTTTAAATTAGTATATAAACTCTTTAAAATGTCCTTATTTTTTTGAAAAACACCTTGTATGGACTCTTTGCCCATATGATAGAGGTTTTATAAAAGGAGGAGAGGGAAGCTTTTCATTTATTTTCCTTTTGATGGTTATAGATTTACATATCATATACCTTTTTTAATGTTGACAAAAGAGGAAGAAAATGTTGACATCAAAACATGATCATTTAGATGCATGAGTTAAAGGGTATCATGCATTACATATTGCCTTAACATAAGGGGAGTTTAATCAATGCCTTTTATTTTTTACAATATCACCAAATATCTTTTCATCATAAAAAGGGAGATTGTTGGATCAAGTGAAGTTCTAACCCATGATTTTGATGATGAAAAAATATGTTACTACTTATGTTTTTAGGAATAGCATATTCAAAAGTGCTTAACATTTTGAGATTCTTTCAACTAAGTGTTTAACCATTAAAAATTTTCAATATAGTAATTAAACTTTCAAAACTTATACAATTCAAATTTAAAAATTGACTCAACTAGTTATTTGATAATGTGATTAACAAACCACACTTTTAACTTAATAATTAGATATCCACATACCATTTAGTTTACACATGAACATATACTTAAATTTAAATCCAAAATTAACCTATAATCCATAACCCATAAAACAACTTAACCTTTGACAAAAAAAAAAAAAAAACCAAAGGTGAAGGAAATTTTAGTCACATAGGCAAAGTATGTTAATACTTAATTAAAGAATAGTCATCATGCTTTTGTAACATCCCGTCCCCATATTAAGGGTTAGGACTAGAAACTTCAGTACATGTGAGTTTAAAGAGAAATTTAGACAAAGCATTTTCTTGCTCATGCATCATGTTAGCATATAT
>JAOSBL010000004.1:25125239-25137558 GCA_027568915.1 Erythroxylum roraimae
TGTTTATTGATGAACGTGTGCTCAAATTGTTTACTGTTTATTCCGCACGAATAAATGTTTTAAAACAAAACTGTCTATTCCGCGCACATGAGTGTTTTGAAAAGAAAATTTTATAATGAGCTTCGACTGACTGATGTAGTACGCTACCCTCACGGGGTACGGACTCGGATATCACCAACGATGTCGGGTTCGGGTCACGTGGGAGTGGGGTGTTACAACATCAATACCTTGAATACTTTATTTCCCAACTCACATCACTGGATCATAAAATAAAGCCTTAAGAACATGCTGAACTTTTACTTCAAAGCCTACTAAATTCACATGATTAACTCATCATCAATTTAACAAATAATGTCCGTGCGAACTACCTAGTCTTCAATGATGTTGCAGCTGCTATTTTAAAAGAAGAAAATCGACACAAAAACAAGAATGATAGGCAAGCAACTTCACAATAAGCAGAGGCATTAACGGTGATGAGAGGGAGATAAACAGAACATGACCAAAGTGAGAACTATAGTCATGGTAGGGAAAAGTCAAGAAGTAAGAAGAATTTAAGATGCTACAACTGTAGCAAAAAGAGTCACATGAAGAAGGATTGTCGGAATAAGATAAATTCCAATCCTCAAGGAAATGTGGCGAGCACTTCAGATGATGGTAATGTCCTGTGTTGTGAGGCAATAACAGCAATTGAAAGCAGAAAAATATTTATTGGTGTATGACTTTTCAACTTAAGAGCTACCTCTCGGAGGGAATGTTTCTATCATTATGAACTTGTCTATGGAGGATCTGTGTACAGTTGTAATGATCATGCCTCAAAGATCATTGGCGTAGGAACCATCAAGCTGGATTTGTATGATGGTACAGTTCATACTATCCATGAAATGCGACATGTAAAAGGCCTGAAGAAGAACTTGTTATCTTTAGGGCAATTGGATGATCTTCGTTGCAAGGTTGAAATTGAAAACAAGATCATGAAAATAATTCGAGGTGTACTTATACTTATGAAGGAAGAAAAGATAGCTACAAATTTGTATATGTTGAAGGGAGAAACTTTTTCTGGACAGAAGCATCAGTTGTTTTAGGATGTTCAAATGCAATGATTTGGCATCAGAAACTTAGACATATGTCTGAATAGGGAATGAAGATTCTTGCTGAGCAAAAGCTACTTCTAAGGGCTCATAAAGGTGTCTTTGTAAGTAGTATTGGTTGAAGTTCAACACATCATATTCTAGAAGTAAATCAGTTTTAGAATTAGTTCATTATGATATATGACAAGCACTAGTTCCATCCTTGGGAGGAGCGAAGTACTTTGTGTCCTTCATTTATGATTATTCTAGGAAATGTTGAGTGTACCCAATCAAGAGGAAGGCAGATATGTTTCTAGTCTTCAAAGTATACAAAGTGCGGGTAAAACTTGAATCTGGAAAGAAGATCAAGTGTTTGAGGACAGATAATAGAGGAGAATACACTAGCAATGAATTTGATCAATTTTGCAAGCAAGAAGGTATTAAAAGGCAGTTCACAATGACATACATTCCTCAGCAGAATGGTGTGGTAGAGCGGATAAATAGAACTCTGTTAGAGAGAACTAAAGCTATGTTGGCAACTGCAAGCTTAGATAAGACTTTCTGAGCAGAAGCAGTCAGTACTGCTAGTTATGTGGTAAATCGGGCCCCATCAACTGCAATTAAGTTGAAGAAACTAATGGAGATGTGGACTGGTTAGCGAGTTAATTATTCAAACCTCTTTATATTCAGAAGTCCTGTGTATGTGATGTACAATCCTTAAGAAACTACAAAGCTAGATCAAAAATCTAAGAAATGCTTATTCTTGGGATAAGCTGATAAAGTGAAGGGGTATCATTTGTGGCATCTCACTACCCATAAGGTTATCATCAGCAGGAATATAATCTTTGTAAATGAGCAATAGAAGAAAGGAGATGATGATTGCACATCAAAGAAAGATTCAATGACTACTGTTGTTTAGGTCGAAAAGGAATCTTAGACGGATTCTTTTGAAGTAGCATTAGAGCACGAGGTACAAGAACGAATAGAGTCTAAAGCTCTAGAGACTCGTCGATCAAATCACCCAAAAATGCGACTAGATTGGCATTCGGACTATATTATGGAGGGCAATATTGCATACTGTCTTTTAAATGAGGATGATAGTGGCACAAGGTTAGATGCATCTCAATTGATGACAGTAATGCAGGAAGAAATTGAAGCTCTTCATAAGAATAAGACTTGGGAACTTGTGCCACTACCACAAGGAAGGAAGGCCATTGGCAACAAATAGGTTTATAAGATCAAGCAAAATGGCGATGATCAGCTTGAGTAGTATCGTGCAAGATTGGTAGTGAAAGGATATGCTTATAAGGAAAATAATGAATTCAATAAAATATTTTCCCCTGTGGTTCAACTTACGAAAGTCCGAGTAGTACTGGCAATATATGCTAGGTTTGACTTACATCTAAAGCAGTTTGATGTAAAGATGACTTTTTTTCATAGAGATCTTGAAGAAGAGATTTATATGCTCTAATTCGGAGGTTTTGAAGAAGCAGGAAAGGATAACTTAGTTTTCAAGTTGAACAAATCTCTGTATGGTCTAAAGAAGGGGTCGAGGTGTTGGTACAAGAAATTTGATTCCCTTATTATAAGCATTAGATATAGCAGACTAAATGCAGAACCTTGTGCATATTTCAAGAGGTTTGGTGAAAATGACTTCACTATCCTACTACTGTATGTAGATGACAAGTTGTTAGCAGGTCACAACAAAGATCGTATTATAAAATTAAAGGATTAGTTGGCTAGGGAAGTTGAAATGAAGGACTTGGGACCAACAAATAAGATTCTAGGGATGTAAATTTACCGAGACAAAAGAAATAGGAAGATTTGACTTTTTCAGAAGAATTATCTGAAGAAGATCTTGCGACGCTTTAAAATGCAAGATTGCAAGCCAATTTCTACCCTACTTCCTGTTAACTTTAAGTTATCCTCCAGCATAACTCATAGAAATGAAGATGAGAAGATGGAGATGTCTCGAGTACTGTATGCATCAGTAGTGGGAACCTTAATGTTCATTATGATTTGTACAAAATCAGACCTTGCACATGTAGTGAGAGCGGTTAGTCTATACATGGCGAATCCTGGTAGAGAGCATTAGAATGCTATAAAGAAGGCCTTTAGATACATTAAAGTGATCTTGATGGCAGCAAATCCACCACAGGTTATGTGTTTATATTAACTGGCGGGGCTATAAGCTAGGTCTCAAAACTGCAGTCAGTTGTGACTATGTTAATAACAGAAGTAGAATATGTAGCAGCTACATAAGCTAGTAAAGAAGTAGTTTGGTTGAAAATGCTATTCAAGGAGCTAAGGAATAAATACGAGAAGATTTCTTTATTTTGTGACATTCAAAGTGCCTTGCACCTTGCAAGGAATTTAGTTTTTCATTAAAAAACAAAACACATATGAGTTCATTATTACTTTGTTCCTGAGAAAGTAGAAGAAGGAACTGTGGATATGTGGAAGATTCACTAAAGACAACCTTGCAAATTTTATGATGAAAGCGGTCAACATTGACAAATTTATTTGATGTCGATCCTCTTGTGGCATGATGAAGACATGAGCAACATAGAAATGACAAGGAAAAAAGAATGATGTGAAGATCTGATTGACTGTCAATCAAATTTTCAAGTAGGATATTGTTGTTGCCGATTGCAGGCCCTCCCAAATTAGTTTTAATCATCTCAAATCTTCTCTTCTTTAGTTTAATTTCTACAGTTTAGAAAGTGTTTCTCCTATTTCTTGAGAGAGTGTTTTTCCTTATAAAATAGAGAGAGGTTATAACTCTTAAATTTTTCATAATGAAATTTCTTCTTATTGCCAGTATTTTTTACCCTGATTTATTTGAGGATTTTCTACGTAAAAATCTGTGTGTTTATTTCTTTATTAATGTTACTTCAATCCTATTAGCCTTTGATCTAGTCAATTTTCACAACAACAGCTCCATCGCATAGAATTGTCTGACAAAGACATCCAAAGCGAGAGTCCTCGGGAATTGACCAGCTTGACCAGATTGCTCAATCTTTAGTTACAAAACAATGAGCTTTCCAGTGATATCCCTCAACCTTCCTCCCTGATCTAAAATAACTTGACTTGTCAAACAAACAACTTTACGGACGCTTACCCATTAAGCTTTTGAAGTCATTAAGGTCTAAGTGAGTTGAGGTAGTTGCCGAAATGTTCTGATAGGAACCAGAAAAGAAGGAAAGTAGAAGTAACTAAATAGTATAATTTTATTGATAAATTTGAGAGCAAGAATCTTAAACTCCCAAGTCAGTCCGTATGGAGAGGACTAAACTCCAAAATAAAGGAATTAATTTCTCAAGCTACTCATTTGCTCTAACTATCAGATATTTGTAATGCTAGACTCCTAACAAGTTATAACAGATTCCTAAAGATGTGAAATAAAAGATAATACCTAATCTGTAAAATAACAGAATAGCTAAAATAATGGGATGTGGCTACTGGTTGACTAAATCTTGGAGTGTTTTTTTGAATTTCCACCTAAACTAAGTCCTAAGAAGCTGAGGTGGAGGTGTCGTATCAATGCATCCCTCCTGGAAATTCGCCTTGTCCTCAAGGCGACAAGAAGGAAATCTTGACATATTCCCCTATTCTGTCGCCGTCGTCATCGGCCATCTCCAGGAGATTGAGGGTCGCGACCTTGCAGCGATGGTCGGGAGAGAACTTCTCGTCGCAACGGAAACACAACCCCTTTGAAATACACAGTTGTCTCTCTTGGTCCCAAGTGCGCAACGTCACTGGTCGAGAAGAAGCAGAAGCAGATGTGAAATGTTGTGTTGTTGGGTTGCTGGTGGATGGACCTTCACGTGACAATTGGAAGTTTGGGCCTGTGAGGTATTGGGCCTATTAGAGTTGACCCATTGATTTGCTTTTGGCCCACTTTTAAGATTGGTCTTTTGTTCAAACTCTAGTGCCAAACTCATAGCCCGATAGACAGATCTGGGCTTGTAGATTCTCACATCAGATTCCAATTCATCTCGCAGCCCATTAAGGAAAATTCCCAAGAGACAATATTCAGGCCAATTTTTGACTCTAGCCGAACGTTTAGCAAAGTCTTGATGATATTCTTGTACTGTACCCATTTGACGAACAACATAAAGATATTCATCGGGATTCTAAAATTCAGCAGGACCATATTGTTCTTGAAGTGCGTTCACTAACTCCTCCCAATACAAAATGGTTCTCTCGGAATTGATCCAATCGAACAAATTAAGTGCATCACCATCCAAATACATAGCCGCTACGTCAACTTTTGATTCTTCAGGTGTTTGATAATACTTGAAGTATTTCTCAGCCTTCAAAATCCAACCACGTGGATCACCTCCTTCGAATTTTGGAAATTCTATCTTAGTATAAGGTGGACGTGTGGTGCTTCTATGACCCCCGTATTGTTCTCCTATGTCCTCTGTCTCATCATCCAATGAGATCTTCCCCTTGTTCGTCGATCATTACTACTCTCAAGTTTCTTCCCCTTGTCAACTTGAGCTTTCAACGCAGCTACATCAGCAACTATGGTGTCAAATATCTCAAGATGAGAGGCTATGGCAGCTAATTGTTGGGATACTGGCTCCGGTATATTATCGTGGGTTTGTGGTGGTGAGTCATTGGTGGATGAACGAGTGATAGCCATAGCTCTGATACCAAATTGACAGGAACCGGAAAAGAAGTAAAATAGAAGTAATTGAATAGTAGAATTTTATTGATAAATTTGAGAGCAAGAATCTTAAACTCCCAAGTCAGTCCGTATGGAGAGGACTAAACTCCAAAGCAAAGGAATTAATTTCTCAAGTTACTCACTTGCTCTAACTATCAGATATTTATAATGCTAGACTCCTAACAAGTTATAACTGATTCCTAAAGATTCGAAATAAAAGATAATACCTAATCTGTAAAATAACAGAATAGCTAAAATAAAGATAATACCTAATATGTAAAATAACATAATAGCTAAAATAATGGGATATGACTACTGGTTGACTATATCTTGGAGTGTTTTTTTTGAATTTCCTCCTAAAATAAGTCCTAAGAAGCTGAGGTGGAGGTGTCGTATCATGATCCTTCACATGCATAAATAGCCACTCTTATCTTCATCACAAACCGCCTGCCTCTACCCAAGGCCCACCATAAAAAGGGGCCTCTCACCTCAATCTCCACATTGCCTTATTAGCTGGTACTTAATGCATGAGCCTTTTCTTCTTTTTTCTTGTCATTGAAAAGCAAGTGTTTGCCTTTGTTTTTTACACGTGTTTGATTGATGTACGGGTAGGAGAGAAATGAGGGTGTGTAATCGTTGATCCGACTAGAAGAGGGCCCACCATAAAAGGGGCAGTTTAGCTTAAGTAGAGAACGTTGGTGACTATTGAGTAACGTAGCAAATTCCAACAACATTGGGGCCATTGAATGTAGAGAACGTTGGTGAGTTTTGAGTAAAGTAACAAATTCCAACAACTATAATAAAGGCAATATTTATCAAGTTAACGTTAAATTGTTAACTATAAATAGTTTTGAAGTATTTAGGTTATATTTTTACCTTTTAACTTTTTTTTATTTTTATCAATATATATATTTAAGATATTCTAACTAAAAAATTAGCATAAAAAAATTTCACGATTATATCTTCTGAGTTCTGAGTATAATTTAAAGGTAAAGTTTCTAATTTTTTAAATGTATTTTTAGCTTATTAAATATTTGAATATGTTATAATTAATTTGTAATTTATCATTAACGTGAACATTATATTAGCATTTTAAATCATAACATTTATATTAAATGATATTGTATTTATTTTTGTACCTTTTTTTTTTAGATTACTAATTATTTATAATAATTTAATATTAATAAATAATTTAATTTTTATAATTGTAATTTTCATTGTATTTTGCCACAAGTAATGTAATAATTGTTAAATTTGAGTCATTTATGTTTCATACAAACATATAAACTTAAGTATATTGTTGATTTATTGAGGCATTTTTTTTATTTCGCCCAGAGCCTATAAAACGATAGGAACAGTCGTGGGTAGTTCAAGCTAAAAACTTGGTGCGAAAGTGGTAAAAGAAGACGTGAAAGAAACTAAGAAAGTGAGAAGAAAGTGTATGGTAATGGTGGTTGTGAGAACCACGGAACAGAAGCTTCTTGTTTATGAATATCACCCCAACAGCTTGTGCTCACTTCTGTCTTCTTAGCAGTTAATAATACTTGGTTTTATGTCTTCGTTGTATTCTTTTGTTTTTTTTCCTGCTGTTTGATATTATTGAGTTTCGGTAGATGTATGTAACAGGGGACCAGGAAGGATTTCATTGGATTGGGCTAGGAGGATCAGCATGGTCTTAGGAGCTGCTAGCTGATTAACTAGAATCCATGAAGAGTAAGGTGCAGTAAAGATCCCCCCATAGAAACGTAAAATCTTCTAATACACTATTTGACAAGAGCGGCATTGCTTGTATTTATGATTTTTGGATTATCACTGCTCTTAAACCCTGCTCATGCAATACAAGACTTTGAGGATACAGCGCTCCTGAGCAACCAAAGGCGAAGAAGCTCATACAGAAGGCCATTGTGTACATTTTGAAGTGTTGTTATGGAAGTTTTTGCCGGCAGAGCACCTTTACTGCATCCGTCCCCGACGCAGCCTCTTTCAACAAGCTGGGGATCCTCCCCAGTGGGTGCGTGAGATTAGAAATGTTTGGACATTGTTGTCAATCCTCCACTTAGAATTGGCTTGTGTGGCTCCGTAGCTTCCTGAGAAGAGGCTTATAATGGTGGAAGTTGCTAAAATGACTGAAGACATCAGTCACCTCTTGGAGAGAACTATTACGAGTCTCGTGATTCTCTTTCAACTGAAGATGGGTCGACTGAATGTATTTTGATCCATCCATCTCTGATTGCAATATCTCATTGCTGGGAAAGACTATACGTTCCTCTGCAAGATTAGTTAGCCACAGTGCTTTGCAATTTCTCGGCATCACAAGCGTAATTGCAGTTTCCTTATGTAACTTAGTTTTCACATCTAAATTAGTCATTGGTCGGCTTGAATATGCTTCCTTATCACTTGGAATGCAATCTAGGTGTCTCCCCCCATATCCAAGTCATGAATGAAGATCACCTAATTAAGGGATCACTGCAGGACTAGTGCCAATGGTTACTATTGAAAGCTCTAATGTTCACAAAAGGAAACTTTCCAAATCAATGACCAAGAAATTGAATTCTCATAATTTAACAGGGTGAAGCCCTATAAATAGTTATATCCAGCTGATTAGACTTAATTCGATTCCAGACCCTAAAAAACCCGACTTCAAGGAATAAAGTTTTATCAACAATCTCGTAAACGCTATCAAAAATTTCAATCCATCCATAGGGATTTAGGAAAATCAGCCTTCATTAGGCAAAATTAGGACGCAGGGAGACAGAAAAAGAATAACAGTGCCAAATGGGAAACCAACATATCCCACAATATATTGATCATTGTTGCATCAGATATTCCTTGCATCTACAACTGGTTACTGGAATAAATTACAGAGCCGTAAATTTTGACCATATACCTTAAGTAGTTAATACACTACCAGTCACCGTCATCTCTTTCAATGAGCTATATCTAATGTACAAGCACTCAACTAATCAACTCCAACTAGCAGTAAGCAGTCAATGAATAAGATCCAGCTCGTCTTCTCATGCATATAACTAGAAAGCTCTGTCTAACTCACCTAAAGATCATTCCAGACCAATAAGTTGTGTCCAGTAAATGTTCTTGGACGACTGTACAGCACCAATTAGATCTAGTAACATGTAGTCAGTAAACACAAGAAGTCTGCCAATATTAGCTGATTCTTCCAGTTTGGTCTATAAGTGTACCTACTTGCTCTCCACACAAGGCTTTTGAGATGTTTCCAGGCTGAAGAAGGTTAAATACCACAACTGTGCACATCACAATTGTCCAGAAGTATGTAGTCAGTCTTCCAACACTTTTATCAATACAGATCTCTCTGTTTATAAAAATTTGGACTCTCAGGGAAAAGCACTGAAATATACTAACCAGGAATGTGGTTTTCTTCACAACAGGTAAGTGCCATCATGTCCATTGATGTTGCTCCTCTAGATACCAAGTCTCTGAAGGAGATATGCTCAAAAGTAACATTGCTGTCTCGAGAATGGCAGTCATAGACACCATCAACATTGGTACCTTTAAGGACTGCCTCAGCATTAACTGTGTCCAATAACACATAGGACGAGTTAAACTTCCAGTTAGTCTAGCGAAGAGATTAATTACACCGTACAACACAAGTTGCCAATTCTCCATGTGCATAAATATGAGACAAATACAGTAGAGAGAAAGGCATAAGAATAATATTAAAATAAAGCAAAGATTGCCATGCAACATATCTAATTAGAAAGAAGATATCTAATTAGAAAGAAATCCTTACTCTCAAAAGCTTGAAGAGCTGCAGCAGTGTCAGTGGAGAAAAGAGGATTTCCAGTGCCAGCACCAATGCCACCGAATATCACAACTCTGCCTTTCTCAAGATGCCGAATAGCCCGCTGCCTGCAGTATGCTTCAGTACCCTCCTGCATAGCAAATACAGTCTGCACTCGTGTCTGAACACCTGTCTTCTCAAATGCTGACTGAAGCAATAAGGAATTCATCACACTTGCCATCATCCTAATAAAACATTCAGAATTCATTCCTTGGCTGTCATCATATAATATCAGGATAAAATACATACTATCATGATCACCATAAAGCAAATAAAACTTCATAGTAATTTTGAATGTATGATTTACAAGTGCAACAAAAGGATATCCCACATTTGAATTTCTCAACATCCCGTCTGTTGGCTTAACCCTTTGGTAAGCTCTTAAAGGTTACGAAAACTCCCAACTTTTCAACTACCCACAAACAAGGCTCTTCCTTGTCAATACACATCAATGTTTCCAATCATTAGCCACAGAAACTGATAAAAGATTATTAGGAGTAAACAGAAGGCCAAATGTCATCTTAAATTTTCCATCATGCATAGGCAGATATCACAGTCCAAGACACCACAATATAAAACTGACAAAAGTTTCCTCTAAAGCAGCTAATAGCCTAGTACTGTCCATTACCCAATTTGGTATGTTGTACGCCTATCTGATCCTGTTGCAGTCACCCAAGTATCCCGACAAAACAAATTACGACCTCCAACAATAATTGCAACCTGCAGTATCACCCAAGAAACTCAATGTCACGGGAGAACTTCATGAAGACAGAAACCTATATCGCGGTTTTTACCTCTACACCCATCTGGCATGCCATCGCAATTTCTCTAGCAATCAACATCATTACCTGAAATCAAATAACTACGAATTCAGTTCAAAATCATGCACAACAAGTCACTGGGACAAATCAACAAGTACCAAAAAGTGCAGGCTATCATGCTATTAAAATTACCTTTGGATCAGTATTGTTAGGACCTGTGCCAGCTAGGGCAACGCCACTGATCTTCAAGACCACTCTCTTCCATCTACTGTTAGCCATTGGCTTCGGCTTCAAGCTATTAGTCTGGCACACGGGAGTTGCTGCTGTTGTGATCATTCTGGTCAAAGATATAATACAAATTAAGCATCCTCTACCAATCAAATCATCTTAAAATAAGCTTAGAATCTTAAAATTAAACAAGAACTAAGCAACATACTTGTTTGATTGCTTAACCACAATTCCAGGAGAGTCAGCGACCTTGTACTCATCAGAAGCAGCCTTCACAGGCATCATATTCCCCACAATCTCCTCCATCTGCTTAAACCAAGGCCAATGACTAATCAAATTGCCGCTACTACTCATTCTATGCTTCTCTAACTTATATCTCTTCTTCAAATTATCCACCTTGTTCTTACACTGCTCCACCGTCTTCGTTAGTTTCCCACACCGCTGGCTCGCCGTCGCCGCCACTTCCTCCCAATCTCTCCCTCTCAAGTTCCCTCTGTTCAACTGCGCGTACTTATCCGTATACGCTTCCAGTAAACACGCGATCGCCGAATCGCTCCACTCTTCTCGATCCTTCCTGCACTCTCCTCCGCCGTTGCCTGATGTTTTAGGTCTTTTACACATGTACTGATAGTTATTGCTGTTGGTGTCGTTGTGTTTGCTTCCTCTGTCGTGATCGTCTCCGTCTGATTTCTTCACGGTCCGCAAATTTGCGTCGTTATTGAAAGGATTCGAACTGTCATTGAAAGGATTGACGTCGGGAAAAGCTGAATCGATCTCGTTATCGACATTTTCTTCCTCTTCTTCTTCCTCTTCTAGTTGTTGCTGGTGTTCTTCCCGGTCACCTCCGAAATTACTTGTGCTTGTGCCTGATCCAACGGCGTTGGAGGTTGGAAGGACACCTAGAGGGGGCGCGTGGACCGGAGATGATTTTGTCGAGAATCTGTGGGGCGCGTAGGATTGGTGGTGGAGGATGCGGTGGTGATTGTCCGTTTGGTGGTGGTTATCGTCACCGATGAGGGAGAAATCGTCGTCACAGGAGGCCATTGACGTTACGGTTAGGGTTAGGGTCGTGGGTTAGATGGCTGTTGGAGAACGACGGCGTTGAGAGAAAGTAGAGAGGAGAGGTTTAACGGAGGCCGAGCGTCGTGAATTGGGTAGGAGGGGCCGTTACGGCCAGTTACGGACCCGTTAAGTTGCATTCAGATGCTGGTGTGCACGTGGTGGTGGGACCACCATCTACTCTATGACATTTAAGTGCAAGCTTTTAAGTACTATTAAGTCCCCGTAAGTCTTGAGAGCATGCATTGCAAGGACAAAACAAAGGAATAAAAAGTCTAAGGCCCTGTTTGTTATTTTCAAATTCATTGAATGATATGAATTTCGTTCCGTACCGGTCGGTACCGGCCGGTACGTACCGTACCGGTCAGAATCCGGTACTGGTACGAGTGCATATGTACCGGTCCAAAATTTCGGTTGGTACCGGCCTTTTGCGGTCGGTACCGGCCGGTACCACTAATACCGTAAAATTTCGGGACCATTCCGGAAAAATCTAAAAAGTCAAGGACTATTTTGCAAAAAACAAAATTTCAACCCTAAAATCCCCCCCTCCCCGACTTCGGTCTCTTCCTCTCACTGTCTCACATCTCTCTTCGTCTTCTCTCTCTCCCTCTCAGATCGCCGCCGCTCCCTCGCCGCCTGCGTCGCCGCTCGTCACCGTCGCCGCGTCGTCCTCCTCCGCCTCCTCTTCTTCGCTGTCTTGGTCCTCTTCAAC
>JAOSBL010000004.1:25146900-25162902 GCA_027568915.1 Erythroxylum roraimae
TAATTATTATTAATATTATTATATTAATCATTAATAAAAATATATGCTTGGATTTTTGTTTGGATTTGGCTTTCAACGTTTTTTGTTTGGATTTGGCTTTCAAAAAACGTTGACAGATATCTAAAAATGGCTTTGTCTAACAAAAAGCTGGCTCAATTAACAGCGCTGTCCAATTTAATACAAAAATGATGTCGTTATTGTTATTAAGACAGGGTAGCTTGGACGGAGGATCTCCCCTCCACATGGTGGCCATGTTGATAATTTGCAATTTAATAAAGAATGAAAAACGTGAGATTCTTCATCTTCAACCTCTCGACGGGTCGACTTGACCCACATCCAACCCATATTCTAAAACCAATTATATCTTAGCTTTTAAACTTTATTTTTAATGATTCAAAGGCCATTTTAAGCAGAATTACATTTTGCACAGTACAGTAACTCCTCCAACATCAATATATGCAACAGAAAAAACACCCAATCATACATATAATTACAAAAAATTAATTACATCAAGGCAGAAAAAAGTTTGCTCTGATATCAACTGTTAGATATGATAATAATCTATATACATTTAACATGTCTATTATAGAAAAATAAAAGTGCGGAATGTTATTATGTACCTCCTGCCATTGATGTTCAGAGATCGAAAAAATATGAGAGGCTCTTCTAAGCTTTTAGCAAATGCAAATGATGGTGTATGCAGAATATTTGCTAAGCCTAGGGACCCAATCTCTTCATATTCCTTCTTGTTTTCCATCAAAACAATAGAAGGATACGATGGTTTAAGTGGAAGGGCATGACTTTTCAAAAGGATCAGACACGACGCATCAGAAATGAAACTAACGGATAACATGTATTGGCAGCGAAAATAGTGATCACAACGACTTATCCATGCGAGCAGGTCATTTATCCCATCATAAGTTGAAAATTCTAGCCGGGCATATTGAGGTGGTTGAAGTCAAGCCTCAGCAAAGTTAATATCTTGTGTTGGTTCTCTAGGTCCACGATACACACTCCCGGCTTGTCCCTGCTGTCCTTCGATTTGCTTAGTAACCAACTCCTGTGGAAGCTCATTAATAAGACTGGAGAGATGCACGCGCTCAGCTCGATCCTATTGGTGCTCCTCCTTGTGTCTTTGATGTTCTTCCTTGTTCCTTTGATGATCCTCTTGGTACATTTTCGTGAAAGTTTCAAATTGCCTTTGCAGACTAATGGATGAATCGTCCATAACTGCTGGCTTTGATATCAAGTTGTTATAACCCCGTAATTGGAATCTAGTTATAGGGCAATTTACTATGAAATCTTTCTGTAAGTTCTGTAAAGAATGATTTTTTGTGAATTTCTACCTTTGTGACCTATTTTGATACAAAGAATAAAGGTTCATTAGAGAGAACCCTTCGATCTCATAAGAACAAAGTTTGTGAAAATTTTCTTCTTTTTCTTCAAATGTAAACAACATACAAATTTATTAGTGAGCCAATAAACTAAGTCCTACAATTTAGGCTCACGTTCAACCTAACAACAATAGTAAAACCAACCACTAATGGCTAAAACAAAGGACATGTTCTAAACATAAAAAATAAAATCGGCTATTAAATTGAAAACATAAATTTGTTTAGTATTTAATCGTTTACTCCATTAGCCAACTGTCACCTCTTTTCCATGTGACTGACGTGCCATTCTGCGATATACTTTCCCATTGAAGTGGTCCACTGTACTGCTGCCCCTAACAAACTTTGAACTAGTTTATTGGTTTGATCAACAAGAAGACATAAAGAAAATTACTTGCATGTACAGCTTCTATATTAAGAAGTTATATTCATTGATGTGCTTGAATTTTCACGAGGAAGAGAGAGAGAGAGAGAGAGAGAGAGCTCTATTTTTAGAATAAAATGTCTTTGCATAAGCAAGATGGGTAATTGAGTTACATTGATTGATGACATTAATTTTTTGCTGGAGCATGCAGGTTTCAGAGGTGAAAGGCGATGATGTAGTTTGTGTTATAAAGAACACTGCAACTTTGGTAGGGTCATTCTTCACTCTACATGCCTCTCAAATTCATGTTGAACTGCTTACCTTTTCTGACAAAGATAAGAAGGTTAGTTCCTCATCTTACTCGTCAATCTAATATATGATGTGGTATATACTTTCCACATTTTTTATTCTTTGGTTTGCTATCAAGTGCTTGATATGGTGTTTTCTTTTTAATGAAGGTTATAAGTTCACGGGGATTACAGAAAAAAAAAATTGACTTCCTCTCGTTGTCTTATACACAGCATGCAGAAGATGTTCGTCAAGTAAGGTCCTTTTCATGTTTCAAAGAACTTTTTACAGTTCATTGAATTGATCATAATTTTTGAATTCTATAATTCTATTGTTAGTTAATGTCTCCTGTGATGCAGGCCTGTGAGTTCATCTTTAAGTTTGGTGAACTTTTTCAAACTCAGATCTTTGCTAAGATTGAAAATATAGAGGTAAATTCTGGCATGTATTTCTTAAGAGTTCTGATATCTTAAAATTGACCCTAACCAAAATTTTGATAATTCCTTTTACGGATTAGCCCACCTTGATGAGATTTTACAAGCAGCTGATGGCATTATCCTTTCATGTAGAAATTTGGGCATAGATCTTCCTCTTGAGAAGGTAAGTATTCCAATTGCTGAAAAGCAGTCAAATCCTTTTCGCTATCTTATTGAGTTGTTATCAGTGCCGACTCTGGGCAGGGGTAGGCAGGGCACCTGCCCAGGGCCTACCATAAAAAGGGCCCCATCTTTATCATTTGATGCTAGCTTTCAAGAGGGTCAAATACATTTATTCCAGAAGAGTAATAAATGTAGTAATAAATGTAGAGAACGTTGGTGGAAGCTGTTAATGTTTTCAAGAGTAATAAATGGCAGATAACGTTAGAAGCTTCCCAAATATTGTCTTGAAAGCTATATTATCTCAGGTGGTAATGTAGCAACTTCCAAGATTGATCAAAGTTAACGTTAACTTGTTATATTTATAAATAGTTTTGAAGTATTTAGGTGTTATATTTATTGCATCACCAACGTATAATAATACCTATGATTGAGGATAAACAATGATCATCTTTAATGATTAATGACAATACATCAAAATATACAAACATACAAGGAGCAAACATAATGATCCCTAACAAATAACATCTAAAGACTTCAATACACCCATAATATATACATGTCTTTCAAACACATGTGGGCGAATTCCTTTAGTTAAAGGATAGTTAACATTTCCTCAGTCTTTAAATGCTCTACCTCAATGTAACCTTTCTATATCAACTCCTTTATAGTCAAGTATTTGACCATCAAATGCTTAGATCCTGTGATATTCTTATTGTTGTTACTAAACAACACAACATCAAGATTATCATAATACGACCGAATGGGTATAGCCACGAAATCAACCACAGAAAACTCAGAAATCAAGTTTCTAAGTCAAACCACCTGAGAAGCAGCCTCATGGTATGCAACAAACTCTACATGTATTATTGAGGAAGTCACTAGTGTCTGCTTGACACTCTTCCACGATACTGCACCATCTGCTAATATAAATTTGTGACCTGAAGTGGACTTTCAACTATCCGGACACATAACAAAATTCGAAGCTGTATACCCTACAAGGTTTAGATTGTTGACCCTCTTTATGTCAACATATAATCCTTGGTTTCCTTTAAGTATCTCAACACTCACTTAACTGCATTCCAGTAGTCTATACCTGGGTTAGCCATATACCAACCTAGCAGTTCAACAGTAAATGCAATGTCTGACCTAGTCCCCACATGGGCATACATCAAGCTACCAATCATACTAGAATATGAAACATTCTTCATAGTCTTTCTCTCTACTTCATTCTTTGGACACTGTGTCAAAGATAATCTCACATCATGAGAGATAGGTGCCAAAACACGTTTACTAGCATCCATATTAAACCTTTCTAACACTCGCTCAATGTATGCACTCTGCGAGAGGCCTAATGAGTGTTGAGATCTGTCACGGTAAATTTATATACCTAGGACAAAAAATGCTTCACCAAGATCCGTCATGTCAAAATATTTAACCAAAAGTTGCTTAACCTCATGCAACATGATCAAGTCATTTGATGCAAGCAATATATCATCCACATACAATAGGAGGAAGATAACTTTGCTCCCTCTGACCTTGTAATACAATTATTCTACATCTTTGTTTTCCATGAAGACGAAAGAGGTCACAACCTCATCAAACTTTAGGTATCACTGTCTGGTCAAATTGCAAACCTTAGCAATTTTTCTTGATCCTAAATTTCTTCAAGTTGCTCCATATAGACCTCTTTATAAAGGTCACCATTCAAGAAAGCGGTCTTGACATTCATATTAAGTAGCTCCATATCATAATGAGCTACTATTGCCATAATCACTCTAAATGCATCCTTTGAGGATATGGGAGAGAAGGTAAATTGAAGTCAATCCCTTCTATCTGAGTAAACCCTCTCATAACCAACCTAGCCTTAAATTGCTCAACTTTATCTTGAGTATCCTTCTTAGTCTTAAACAGTCATTTACAATTGACATGTTTATAATGTTGAGGCAAATTAACTAACTCCCATACCTTGTTGTACTTAATAGATTGCATCCTACCACAAATCTTCATGGGGTTAAAAAACAACTTTTGTAAAAGTAACTGGATCCAAAACATGTCCAATATCATAGTCTTATTCACCTAAATAGATTATGTAATAAGATAAGATAATAAATCGTCTCACTCTAGTGGATCTTCGCAACTGCTTTAGTTCTTGTACCCTAGGAATGTCTGTTTGTTCAGGTATGGGTTCTTGTTCTTGTACAGGTATGGTACTAAGACCTTGATCCATTGGAACTAACTGTATGAGTGGCGGATACAAAATAACCGTAGCATTCGTCCTATTATCATCTGAAGGGTGAAAGGGCCCACCCTTATCAAAGACATCATATTTCAGAAACTTAACTATCTGTGATTCCACTATTCTGGCCCTGTAGCCTTTAAAGTCGTTAGGATATCCAATCAAATAGCAACGAGTAAAATGAGCATGCAATTTGTTTTCATAAGGATTATACAACCATACCTCAGTAGGGCAACCCCACAGACGAATGTGTGAAAGGTTAGACTTCCACCTTTTCCAGATAATCAGGTGTGTTAGTCCTATTTTGCATTGATTTCATCATGTCTTTTAGGGTGCAATTACGTCTTTTAGCCACGCCATTTTGCTTAGGACTACCTAGCATAGTGAACTAAGTCACTATTCCAACCGATTCCACATATCTAGCAAATGAACCTTTTCTTGTCCTGACACACCATGTTTGCCATGATAATCTCCCCTTCGATCAGATCTAACAATCTTGATGGATTTTTCTAATTGGTTTTCAACCTTAGTCTTAAAGATCTTGAATTTATCAAGAACTTCAGACTTTTCCTTAAGCAAGAATACATAACTGTAACGGGAATAATCATCAATGAATGTTAGAAAATATCTAGCATTGCATATCGTAGCTATATAGGGTCCATTATTATCTGTATGTATGAGGTCTAACAAGCCATATGCTCGAGTTGACCCCCTTTTTTATTTTGGTCAACTTACCCCTACAATAGTCAACACACGTTTCCAGATCATCAAAATCTAAAGTTGGGATAATGCATTCTTTTATCAATCTCTCAACCCTAACTCTAGAAATGTGGCTTGATCTTTTATGCCATAACATGTATAATTAATCCTTTATCAAGGCTCTAGTTTTCATGACCTGTTCGGTAAGATATGAAGAAGCATATATCTAATTCAGGACAAGACACTTTCTATATAAATCATATGACAAGAAAGTTGTACCTAAATTTTTTGTATTAAACGAAAATTGTACAATATAAGCATTAATTACAAAACTTTAACCTTCTTTGTCCAAAATTGATACAAAGATCAAATTTCTTCTAAAAGACAGTATATAAAAAGTGTTGTGTAAAAACCAAAATGAACTCTATATCTAACTTCACTCATACATCCCCTATAGATATTACATTCGCTTCTTCATTGTTGTCAACCATCATTTTCTCCTTCCCTTTAATTGACTTTATCTTGGATATGAACCCCTGCATCGTAGAGGCAACATGATTAGATGCTCCACTATCTAGCCACCAAGAGCCGAATGTGACTATAGCAAAATTAGATTCATATTCCTGACAGTTTATATTTTTTCTTCCAGGCTTTATACCTATAGCAATCCCTTACCAGCACTAGATTAACCAGCATTAGCATGTGGAGAAGATTTGGATCTCTTATCGTTGACCCTTCTGGGTTTGGCTCTCCCTTTCCTTTGGTTACTGAGAGGACCTTATAAGCATAATTCTATAATTTCTCCTCTTCGGCAACACAATGGGCAATCAAACCATTGAAGTCTCATTCCTCATCTTGCGAGTAATATGTTGTTACCAAAATACTAAACTCTATAGGGAGTGTGCTCAAAGCCTGGTGAACTATGCAGATATCAGGAAGAGGATTATTCAACGCCTTTAGTTTACTGTAGAGATATATCATTCTTGATATGTACTCCCTCACTCCTTCTCCAATGTGCCTTATGGAGAATAATTCTTTCATCAAAGCACTTATCTCAGCATTAGATGAGACTGAGTACCTATGGGAGACATTATCAAGAAACTCCCGTGCTATAGTTGTCTTCGAAAGTCCACTAAGCAAATGGTCAGATATGGATCTTTTAATGGTCATGCAACATAATCTGTTCGACTGATCCTAGGCTATATAAACTACTTTATTAGCCTCCAAGTTGTTGGATGTAGGTGGAGATGGCCTATCCGTATGAATGACCATGTCAATATTTTCCATCTCCATTGCAATCAATACATCCTCTATCCACTTCTTTAAATCGAAACTAGTTAGGGTTTCAATGGTGATACTGATATTATTAACATAAAAGATGACAACAAAATGGCAATGTAACAATTAGCACAAATGCAGGATAACGATGATACTCAAAGTTATAAAATAATATATGTAACGAGAATTTGACTGCACATATTTTGAAATACCTTTGGGCTGAATACATAATACATCCAACCAAACCTCTATATAAAAACGATTAGAGTACACACTATCAACTTTCATGACACTACCACCTTTGGGCAAATAAATCATTTATGCTATAATTTTCCTCTATCTAATGCCTCTATGCACATCTCAAAATCCTATGTAAGGTCAACACCTTTAGGCAGAACAACCAAACATAAGACCATAAGCATCCCCTAACATGCAAGCAAAACAATTCAAATACTAACTCGAAAGACAACTTTGGTAACTACATTGTCATTAGTACCCAAAAGGTTCACAACATAAAAGATACAACTTTATATTATCCTCATATTATGTATAGGCATACGGTATATGACAACATACCATCAATAAATGCAAAACTCAAATGCACAGTTTAATTATCACATCCTCGTGCTAAAATGATCATCAATGAAGTTTAATTGAGACTTTCAAAAAATCTAAATCCAATTGACTATTATGTCGTTCCAAGCACTAAAGATATGACTCGAGACACGAAAATCTCAAGTATCTCCCTCATGTGAAGTTCAAAGCATGAAAATTCACTCAAAACTAGCTTTAGAAAGCCTTATTTTCTTTTATGGAGTTAAACTTTAATTTATTACTCATGTAACAAATCCAGAAAAATTAAAAAAACTCATTTTTATAGATTCCCTAAACCCGGGAACAAACCTAAAATGCCTTGGGACACCTTACTAAAATTATGAAAATTTTAAGTTTTTTTTGTCTTGTAGTGCGTTGACGCCAGCATTTATTGTAGCGCTAATGTTAGCAACACGTAAGCAGTGCTTCAACACTGTGTATGTTTGGGGAGAGCGCATGTAGTTGATATGCCTCTGGACACGTCTGACACATGCATCTCATGCACACCCACATGCACCTCACCCCAATGGCGCATGTCCGGCATGCATTCCACCTGCAAATGCGCCTGCTGACGCTGGCTTGTGTGCCACACACGCTAGACACTTATTCAGACCAGCGCGTACCAGACATAGCCGCTTCACTGTAGCACTGTGAACCATTACACGCGCTCGACGATTTTCGCACACTTGTCAAAAAATGCAATTTTTAGCAAGATTCGGGCCAATTTTTCGCACTCCTAAGCTCATTTTCAACTCGTTTTTCAAGGCGAACTACATGTAGCCTACTTTCAAGCATCAATACGCAAGAAAAAAACCAAAAAATAGAACTTTATTCTTCGAAAAATCTTATGGAGAAAAACAAAAAATTCTTCGTTTTTAACCACCCGATCATGTAACAACTCTGATACCACGTATCTCATGTAATAGAAGCTTTAGTTACGTATCCTGGATTGAACGTGAAAGGAAAATAACGAAGAAATGCGGAAATACCTTATTTTGATTTCATAACTTTCCAACGAACTTTCCGAAGCAGAAACGGGGGCGAATCTACTAAGACTATCACAATAGTTGCTCACCGCAATGCGTTAAAGCTTTTATGTAGCTTTCTGTATACTTGAACCTCAGAATGAGTCAAAATATCCATACGTTCACGATTTGCTATAATAGCTACAAGAGGCCTTAACTTTCTATATCTAGCATCTATATCAGGTCTTCTCATCACGAGCCCGATATGGGTCCGGTCCATACTAATCAGGATCCATTTTTTTCCTGAATTTTGGCCTATTAATTCAGATCATTTATTGAGTCACTTTATTATCTTCATCCAGATCAAATTATGTAACTTAATCGATAAATTATTTAAAACTGATAAAATGTAATTAATTGTTGTTTACGAATTGGAAAAACTTCTAACACAAAAAAATATATAGCTAAAAAAGAGGTGGAGACCATGTACGGGTGTCTTAACCAAGCTCTCCACGTAGCCAAACCTAAACATTACGTACTCAAACATAAACCACAACCTCATGTTTACACATTAACCCGTAGAGTTAAAATTAACCTAAACCGTACATACTCAAACCTCTGCCTTAGACCACTCAGGAAGTGATGTAACCCAATAGAATCTATGTTTAACAACAAATTGAAGCCTGCTCTTTCTATGTTTGGTTCCATGTTATCATTTGGCTATTGGGTAATTTTACCTTTCTTAATTAGTAGTTGAAACTATCATTTGGCTATTGGCTGTTGTTTGCTTACTTTTGTCTTCCATTTAGTATTTTTCTTTTCCTTGCATTACGATGCACAAGCATCCCGTCCAAGATTGTTATTTAGTTATTATATTTTACTAGTTTATGCTTTATAATGTTTTTCCCATTTAAATCTAGTTACCTTCACTCTTCCCCAATTTCACATTAATACGGGCAGAGAAGGTTTTCAACCAAGATCCCTTTCTCAAGAAAACCGTCAAGTATGTTGGAGAGCGGATGACCCACTTGGAATCAATTGCTTCTTCAGCAGTATTGTTGTTTGTCTCAATAATTATAATTATGGTTTAATTCATTTCTAAGAAATTCTATTTTCAAATATGGTTACTTCATTAGCGTTTTTCAACAGTTTTCTAGGTTCGAGCAGCCATTAAGGTGAAGGCATCTGTCATTATATGCTTCACTTCATCTGGGAGGCTGCGAGGTATGCCCTTTTCTATGTATGCTAGTTGTGCCCATTCTGAGTGTTCAGACAAGTCCAGAATTTGATTCGCACACTTGATTCCTTTTTTCATATCTGAAATATTTACCTTTCCCAAATGTACTCATGCTGCAAAATTGTAACTGCTTCAAACCTGCAGATTGATAGCAAAGTATTGGCCAACCATGCCAGTATTTTCAGTTGTTATCCCCCGGCTTAAGACAAATAAACTAAAATGGAGTTTTAGTGGGGCCTTTGAGGTATCCGTTAGATTTGAATTCATCATGCTTCACTTGATTGTGTTTAGCATTCCGTCTTTTGCTTCTCTTTTGAAATTAGTTTTATTGAGGGTGAGTAATATTCTCAGATATTTTGTTCAAATTTGAATGAAGTGAGTTCCTGAAAGATTTCTTGTTCTGGTTACACTTCATCAAAAAATAAGATGGAACTGCCACCTCAACAAATTGCCTGTGAAAGTTCCCCATATGGTCTTTCACAACTTTGTGATTGCGTTCATAAACTCTTAAGACAGACTTTATTTTCTTGTGGTTTACGATGGCAATTTCCATGTAGTGGGGCGTGGAACAATTATCTAATGATTGAATTTAGTACTCAATTGTAATAATGTTACAGACTCTTGCTTGACGATACCCATTTGGGTTCATACAACCCTGTTGATGGTGAAAGTGATAAAACTTTGTCTTCTTCATATTCCTATCCAGGCCAGGCAATCGCTTATTGTCAGAGGTCTCTTTTCTATGCTTGCGGACCCGCGATATCCAGTAAGTTCTTACGTTTCCTTATTAACTTGGACTCAAAAGGTGGATCGCCCACCCCAGGCGCCCCTACACCCAGGCTCGACCAGCTGTGAGGAGGTAAATCACGGTCTGATCCCAGCCAATTTTTCAGAAAGGCGGCCCAGTGTTCGGTGTGCACAAAGAGGCACCACATTGGATGCACTCCCACAGTACCGCTGCCGAGACTCAAACCTGAGACCTTGGACTCATTTTCTTTTCCAATGACCAACTGGGCTACCGTGCGGCACATTTCCTTATTAACTTACTACAATATTATGTTGTTTTCCGCGATCATGATCTGGGTCAATACCTTACAAATTACAATCAGAATTTCTTGCATGCCTTTCAACTGTAATGATTAATGTATTTAGGTACCAGTGAACGAAACAGGGTTTCGCCGATGAACATAGGTGTAGGCTTGTTATTTTACTCTTTAAATATGAAGTTATCTAAAACAGAATCTTTGATGAGAGCCATTGACCCTTTCTTTTGATGAAAGGTCCTTGTTAGTCCTTAGAAGAGTTTAAAGAGTTATTATTAGGTTATTACGTTTATTCTATAGCCATTTGTAGCAAATTTTGGAAATATATAGAAATTTGGCCATAGATCTCAAAGAAGTTCAATTGATTAATACGCACACAACAATGAGGCATGGATACACTTCCTTGTATTTATACGCAATTAATGATAAAAAGAAAAAAGAAAAGTAGCCATTTTAATCTAACAAACCTATGTTTTGTTATTACACCTATTATTTTACATTTCATCCGGTGATGGGAGATGGTTCATTCCTTTTGTTTGAAGAAATTTGTTGTTGCTGTTGCTGAAGAAGATCAAGCAACTCCATCTCTCTGGCACAAAGCACCATTTTTTCATTCTCAAGCAGCCTCCTCTCATTCTGCAACTTTGCTCTCTCCATTTCCCTCTCCTTCCTGCTGCTAAATTTTGCCCACTTCAGTCTTTGCTTTTCCAACTCAAACGCTTGGTATTGATAGCTCACTTGTTGCTCTTCCAGTTGTAAAAGCCTGAGTTTTATGTACTGCTTCTTCTCCCATGGACTCTTTGACCCATCTTGCATCGCAGTCATCAATTCTTCATTAAGTTGCTGTATAAAAGGCGATGATAAGAAGGCTTCCTCTCTTGGCCTTTTAAGTGAGATCTTCTCATCATGATCATCTTCATCCTTATGTCCGTGTATACTTTGGGCCCTTCCTTCTCTAGCCTCTTCGTCCTCGTCATCATCATCACTGTCAAAGTCATCATCATCCTCGTCACTTTCATCATCATCCTCATCATCATCTTCTTCACCATATATCCTTCTTCCCATTTTAGACCCTTCTGTTTCGGCCCTCGGATTTGTCACAACTTCGGCATTTTCAGATGAATGAGAACAACTCTTCAGTTGCTGCTGCTGCTGTTGGTGTGGTATCTGCGGAGGCTGAACATGAAACTGATCTGTAGCTGCCTCTGGCGACTGACTAGTTCCAGAAATAACACCAGTTGAGCTATGACCACAACTATTGTGATACGCACACATTTCTCTGAAAAACAACTGCTTGGAATTGAGTAATTTTCTAACCTCCTCTTTCATTTTTGGTGACAAGTCCATCGAATCAAGCAAGCTTTGATTCTCCACAACCCTGCAAGCAGTTCCTTTGCCAAGGATTTCATTGACCCTCTTATACCTCTTGTTCAGGTCATTGAATTTGTCCTCACATTGCTGCGGAGAAACATAGAATCCCTTCTCCATCATTGCCCTTGAAACTGACTTCCATTTCCCTTTCTTCTGTGACAAACCTCCTAATTTTTTCTTACCAGCAGGGTCATTCCCCTCGGATCCCATTTCATCACCAACGAAATAAACTGCCATTATAAGTAGCCTGACCATGCTATCAGTCCACTTCATTCTGTGCCATGGAGACATTTTCCTTTTGGCATCAGTAGCGCTATCATCTCCAGCATCTTCATCACTCAATGGTGACTGCTGTCTAGTTTTTGCAGAGGCATATGGATAAGCATGTTTTGCAGACTGTTGAGGGTGGTAATCAGATTCAACGTGTGTATAGGCCCCCATTTTGGGATGCTGCAAATTGTGGGGGTTGTTCTGTTCGTTTTGAGAATTCTGAGGGTTTTGTTGGCGGTGCACTAGTGGCACTTCTAGCCCTAACATTCCTGATCCTACTCCCGACAGTATCCCACCAGGTAAACCATCATGTTCCATCAAACCTTCGAGACTGCTGCCCAATCCTTTACTCTTCGGTCTTCACCCAATACCTAACGGAAACCATGTCGCAGGGAGACTACTCCACGTTTCGGATTCTAAGTTTTGCAGCCAATAGTACCCGATGACACATCAAAACAAGTTGAAACGACAAAAGCTAAATTTGATGACAACAGACATTTGTGAAAGCTTACCCTTGTATAGAATTTCAGCAAATACCCCTCAAAAGATGACTGCCAGAGCAGCAAGGATTCACAATGTTTATGTTGAAGCGTACCATCAAACAGGTTCAATACCCAGAAACGGGAGCCGCAAAAAGATTAAAACTTCAGACTTTTTTTTTGTGAGATAAGAACATTAGAAATTATTCAGCCCGAGATGTAGAAAAAATAGAGAGAGGAGAAAAAATGGGTAAATGGAGGAAGTCATGCCATTTAAATGGAAAAGGCAAAGGAAAAGAAATCCAGGGAGAGAGTACGCTCGGTCTCAGAGAGGGTAGCAACCGGTCTTTTTTGGCTAAAGAGTGGGAATTGATTAGCTGTTTTGACAGAAAACTGCCCACAGTTTTGGTATATATCGCTTTCTGTGTGCTTAAACCCACGGGCTTCTGAAAACCTGAGGAATCGGCACGAGGCGTGTCTTAAAAGACAAAACCCACATGCCAACGCCATAAGAGTTAAGACGACCTTCACGTTTTCAAATTCATTTAAACCAAGTACGTACAGTTGTACGGACTTAATCACTTGCCTATGAATTGTAGCTGTAGCTTTTTGTCTACTCCACTTAAAATAATTCGAATTTAGCACCTGTGCTCTGCCGGCTAATACAGGTATTCGTGATTCGAACACGTGACCAATGTCACAAATCTTATCGGCTGGTCTAATATAGGCAGTAGGCAGTAGAGTGGTCCGTGACGTGATCCCTGGTCCACTAATCATGTACTAATTTTGTACCAATCCATCTCAACTATTTATTTATATGTGCTAACCTATTTTAACCATTTATTTATGTAAGTCTTACATAAATGAATGGTTGAGATGGGTTGACAGAGAATTACTACAGGTCGGTGAATCAGAGGATTTGAGGGGGAGTGGTCCTGCCTTTGAACATGTAATGATTTTCAATCATTAGGAGTCAGCCAAGAAAATCCCATCTTTTAAGGAGGGAGAAGTTATTCAGGTTTCGGGAAGTATTTTGCTTTTATTTGGTACAAAAAGAAATTCAATGGATAATATTATATTTAATTCCAAAAACTGAAGTAGTTTAATTTTAATAAAGAACATATGTTACTGAATTTTTATAGTAATTAAAATTGAAATATTAATTAACTTAACATTTTAATACAATTTTTAATTATTCTTAAAAATATTCAACTATAGTATGGTATTACCAAATTTTAAGATTGGAGATTTCATACCCAACATAAAATTATGTAGAAGTTTACTTTCCAAGTTAATATGTACCAATTTTGTAGGGCGGGAAGGAAACTTCGTGCGAGCACTCTCTGATTATTTTGTAAGGCGTTGTAGTTCAGATGTGGTTGAAGTTGTAGTATTGTGGGAAGCGTTAACTTGGATCTTACCTCTTTGTCATAGTTGAGGGGCTTTTTAACACTAGTTTTTGCTATAAATAGTTTTAACGATAACTGGACTGCATTTGGTAGAGTCATCTTGGAATGTAAACAATTATTAAGCGCTAAATCTGAGATCAAGGTCTGTTAGGTTCGTCGATAAGTCAATGTGGAGGCTCATAACTTAACAAAGGTCTCACATTTATATGTTAGCTGTTATAGTTGGGATTTCCCACTGACTTTCTTATTAATGCTATTGGATTTGGCTTTGTTTCAAAAAAATGTACCAATTTTAATGACTAATATGGAAGTAGAACAAGGAATTTTAACAAAAAGCTCTAATATTTCAAAATTTTTAAATTATGCATTTGTGAAGAAGCAATCTTAATTTAATAGCAAACATGGAAATAGAAAAAGGAACTAAGGAACTCGTAAAGTGGGTATCATATGGATTCTAAGAAAAAGATATTAAATTAAGATTGACTTTGAAAGAAACTTTGTCAAGAGCCTTTTTTTATAGAATGAATGATAAAGATTGATTAATTACAATTTGAGATTAATTATTTAAAAAGTATGTAGTAGCCTTGTAGGTGAGGCTTGGAATAACCGATAGAGTTTATATGAGTTGTTCCTTTTGATATTATTTAAGAAACTTGGCCGTCCGAGGTCAATACTTCACGGAAATACCCAATTTATGACACAAGGATAATCCTTTCGAGCAGGTTTAAATCAAGTAATCAATAATGATAAATGTGGAAATTTAAGAGATATTAAAAGGCATATCTGGTCTTTGCTAGAGGTAATCGTGAGGTTGACAATGTAATCTCCAACAATCATAATGGATCAGAGGGTACTTTTCTTCCCATTACAGGACATGAAGAACTACTTTCAATGGTCATGATCAGTCATGATGTATATTTGTAGGAAAGGAAAAGATGAATATCTTATGGACAATCTTATTCCTACAAAACCTGAAGATTCGAAGTTTAAAACTTGGTAAATAGAAAATAACATGGTTATTCCTAGTTGGTCAACTCAGTGACCAATCAGATATGCAAGAATTTCCTTCTCCACCAATGCCGCCAGCATAAATGGAATAGGATTTGAAGTTCAAAAAGGTAACTACTTGAGGGCTCTCACTGTATATGTTCAGGTGCATTTGATCACATGATTGAGGATGTTAAACTTATCAAAACTTATAATCCATACCAAGAAAATGTTGCATTGTGCATTTAGGCACATGATTATTGAGGATGTCAAACTTATCAACACTTATTCAATAAACGCGTTTAGAAAATTTTCTGGGTGAGGCAATCTTACAATAATATATTTGATAAAACAGATGCCCTCTTAAATCTTGAATTTCCAAACATCATATCAGACTCTTCCTAATCATTTCCAAATACATACATCATATCCATATTGCTTATGAAAGTTTTTTTTGCCCATATACATGCTCAACTTACTTACTCCTAAATCACTCAAATGGATACTCGGATACACCTTGAATCAGTGTTCTGAAAATCGGACCGGTCATTGAACCGGTGGCTTTACTGGTCACCGGTTTGACCGGTTCGACCACCGGTTGAACCGGTGTGATGTAATAATTATGCAATAATTATATTTAATTATATATAATATTAAAAATATTTAAAAAAATAAAAAAATAAAAAAAATAAAAAAAATTGTCTGACCGGTTGGACCGGTCAGACCGGACCGGTCGGACCGGTCAAAAACCGGTCAATTGACCGGTTTTGACCGGTTCGGACTGGTCCAATT
>JAOSBL010000004.1:25184239-25201325 GCA_027568915.1 Erythroxylum roraimae
ACTTCCCATGTCAACTAAATAAAACTTTGAAAAATTCATAAAAATATTACGAGCCATATTAAGACGTGTCCGAGCCGTTTTTAACCGTGTCCGAGCCGATAAAAATAATTTTTTTACTCTGACACATATGACCACGTGTCCGACAAGTGTCCACCGCGTGTCCACTGCGTGTCCGTGTCGGACACACGAACACGGCACCATTTTGTCGTGTCCGTGCTACATAGGGAGGAACTCACTCTCTCGACCTCCCTTCCTTCATGGGTAGTCATTTCGCTTGAACCAACCATTTTGACAACACCCAAAGGATCTCTAACGTTGTCTCTAATACCACTATTAATGGGCTTGGACTTTCACCAATGCTCGTTCGGCACTTGAGTACATTCTCATTCTTAAGTCAGCCTTCTACACGAAACACTTTGCTAAATAGAAGAAGGAATGTGGGAGAATATAAGAACACTTATATTATAGAACTCTCAAGAAAGTTACAACGCTTATAATGCACTCTATGATCCCAATGAGACAACCCCCGAGGAGTATTTATACTTGCTTCTTCCTAGAATGGATGTCTAAGATCTACTTGATCTAATGGTTCATATTGACCTTCTAGAATTCTCTACATTACTCTACATACTTCATGTACATTATGTATATATTTACAAGCTTCTATAAGGTTCCGTATTGTTCCACAATGTTTCATAAGCTTTCACAAACTTCTATAGTCTTCTACCATATTCTAGAAGCTTCCAGGGCTTTCCATAAGCTTCTACCATATTCCAGAAGCTTCCAAAATCTTCCGTAAGATTCCAACATACTTTAAAAGACTCTTTTGAGTCCCAAACATCATCTTGTGCGTTTTAAATCATATAAACATGACACATCGCATCAATGAAATTATCAAATATTACCACCAAGTTGTTTTCGTCTGTAATAAAATTGTTACCTACACCTACTAATAATAATTATTATTATTATTACAAAATACAATTATTATCTTTCCAGAGTTTTGATGTGCAAAAAATGAACAAGTACGTGAAATTGTTAAAATTTTTAATTATTAATAAATCACTAATAACTTAAATAAATTATTTACGAAATCGAGATGTGGACTAAAAAGTGGCAGCACCTCCTGCCAGGAGAGGAGCACCATCACCGAGGGAGGTCTGGGTCGTCCAGGATTTAGACCCAGAAAACAACATCTACATTGGTTCAATACTGGACCCCACCTGTCTCTCTCTCTTCGCTTCACTTCCCCACAACCCACCTTCATTCCGGGAAACCAAAGAAATGGCTTCAATTTCACGCTTCGCTCTCTCTTACATATACATATACATATACACATTAAATTGAATTTCTACCATAGTCTTAGTGTTGCCTGTTATGGGTGCGTCCCTGTCCAACCTGACGGAGAGCAGCGCCGTGGGCCCTGGACTTGGCGATATACCGGAAAACTGCGTGGCTTGTGTCTTCACCTACTTGACGCCGCCGGAGATTTGCAATCTTGCCAGGTTGAACAGGGCCTTTCGCGGCGCTGCATCCTCCGACGCCGTTTGGGAGATGAAGCTGCCGCCCAACTATCAGGCTCTGCTCGATTTGATCCCACGCGAACGGTATCATAACTTGTCCAAAAAAGATATCTTTGTTCTCCTATCGCGTGCCGTCGCTTTCGATGATGACAATAAGGTTAGTAGGTTTTTGCTGCTTTTGGGAAATGGTTCTGGGTTTTCGATTGTTTATGGATTTTTCTTTTTTTGGGTGGCAGGAAGTTTGGTTGGATAGAGTAACAGGTAGGGTGTGCATGTCAATATCTGCAAAGGGGATGACGATAACTGGGATTGAGGATCGGAGATACTGGAATTGGGTCCCTACTGAAGAATCTAGGTGGGTTTTGTACCAGTCCGAGTTGAATTAATATGCCCCATATTTCCACAGATAAAAGATGTTGCTTAGTTTCCTATTTTGGGGAGTTTTATGTTTATATAGTGATAGGTTTCTGACAGTTATGACGCATATGCCATTCTCTAATTTGAGAATATAGTTCGATATTTACATTGCCATAACCGCAGTAGTAGTAGGAGAAGAATAATTTTTGAGTTTGGTAAGAATTGATGGATAAGTGGAGATTACAATCTTGCATGTAATTGCCTTTCTTTAATTGAATTAAAATTTTATTAAGGCGTAAGATATTCTATGGTTTATGTGAGACCTAGCTTGCTTTTCTTGCACAAATTGGACCTGGATTTTGTATTCATTATTTTTTATATGATCGGTACCATTGTTTCTAACTGTTTTTTTTCTTTACATAAGATGATTTTATTATTCTTGAAGTTCATCTAATACCATTTATTTATTTTGAGCTTCAATCCTGAGCTGTCTACTTTTCAGTTTGATAAGTAAAGTTAATTAATTAATTTGATTTAACTAAGAACCTCGCACTAGATTTCTCTGTCCAACTTTTTATTATTTTGGATCAATATGTTTTGATTACTGTGTTCCGATTCAATTGTACTGTTCTTGCTAGGTTACTGAATTTTAACATGCATTCCTTACATTTTACTTTTCAATTTTTCATCCTTCCAGTGATTTATTGTGATGTGTTTCCCTTTTTGATTATGGAGCGTGATTTGTAAAAGATATTTGCCTTCTGTTTCTTAGAGGACTATTCCTTGAGGGGTATTAGCGATTCTTGTCTACTTCTGTATTAAATTCCAAATTTTCCTTTTAATTGTCTTGTCCTGGTTGACAACTTATAATGGACTCTTATACTGAATATGAATCTTTAGATTTTGTATAACTCATGCTTATGTTAAAAATTCTGGTCAATTAATTGCTAAGTTTCTTGCTTTGAAGACAGAGGTGGTAAATCTTAGCACATTGTTTTGTTCTAGTCACTGGATTCCTTTCCTTATTATCTATTCCTTGTCTCAAATGTCTTTTGACACATTTGATTGGAGTTTTGCCCTAGACAGATATGAATAATTATAGCTCTTAGTGGATAGAGTTATCTACTTTATGATTTGCTGCAGCTTTTTTAGAATACAAAACCAGAATATAGCACAGTTTATTTGCCATGTACTTGGATACATTTCTGTATATCTCCTTCAAAGATTAGGATCTCCCATTCATCAAATTCAGTCGCAAATATCCTCCTCATGGTTGAAGAACTCGAACATGGAAAAAAGTTATTACTGCCAAACATGTTTTCAAAAATTGAGGATAACCTGCTCTTTCACAAATATTTCTAGATGACTGGTTGTGCACCAGCTGCCCTTTTTTCAACCATATGACATGGACAACAATTAGAAAAGGTATATTTATTCATTTGTATTTCATTGTGTTTGGACAGTACTCTCTGGATGGGCCTGCGTAATCTTTAGAGCTTATGCAGTTGTTGCGTTATTACTTGTTGCCTAGCTGTTTATATGTTTATCTAGTTGTTGCGTTATTACTTGTTGCCTAGCTGTTTATTTGTTTATCTGTGCTTGAACAAGAATAAATAGTGTATATAAGGCATTTCCTACTGGAGTTAAAATGATCTTACTGACTTTTAACAGCAGTCCTGGTCTAATTTGCAGATTCCATGTTGTGGCCTATTTGCAGCAAATTTGGTGGTTTGAAGTAGATGGGGCTGTAAAGTTCCCGTTTGCTCCTGATATCTATACTGTGTCCTTCAGACTTCATCTTGGGAGATTTGCCAAAAGACTGGGACGACGTGTTTGCAATTTTGAACAAACCCATGGCTGGGATATAAAGCCAGTAAAATTTGAGTTGTTTACTTCTGATGATCAGCAAGCATTGTCAGAGTGCTTCTTAGATGAGACCGAACAAAATGAAGTAAATGGCAGTCATAAGCGAGGGTGCTGGATACAATACAAGGTAGGTGAATTTACTGTCACTGAATCACAACCTGCAACTGAAGTAAGGTTTTCCATGAAACAGATAGATTGCACACATTTCAAAGGTGGGCTTTGTGTAGATTCTGTCTATATTATTCCCAGCGATCTGAAAGAGCACAAAAGAAAAGGAGTTTTGAAGTGAATTGATTACATAGGGAGTTTGTGTATACTTTCAGTGAGATTGCAGAAGCTTGTAGT
Source organism: Erythroxylum roraimae (assembly GCA_027568915.1). Taxonomy (NCBI): domain Eukaryota; kingdom Viridiplantae; phylum Streptophyta; class Magnoliopsida; order Malpighiales; family Erythroxylaceae; genus Erythroxylum; species Erythroxylum roraimae. The sequence continues at coordinate 25,188,331 of JAOSBL010000004.1, forward strand.
TGGGTTTTAATCAATCGTAGAGCTTATATTTCTGAAGGCTTTTGATTGTTAGAGGATAACATCACAATTTGTTCTGGCAACAGGTACATGTCCTCAACGGTAATATTGTTCTCTCGTGTATTTGATCCAGTTTTGTTCATTTTGTACCTCTTACAGATAGGATAGAAAGAATGCCTTTACTTTGTCACCCCCTTTTTTTTTTTAATTCTCGTTTATATGTTTGATTTCTTATTGGACAGAAATGTGGTATGCTTATTTGTAAAAGGTTGTTGTTCTTGCATTTATACGTCTACATCTTTGATTTTTGCAAACTTGGTTGTCTCTAGGACGACATTCCAAGCCTCTTTAAATTTGATTTGTACTATGCACAGTGATTATGGTCAAAACTCTTACTTCATTATAGATCTCTTCTTTTCTGAGCAAAACTTGAGTATCAATGGTTATGGTCAAAACTCTTACTTCATTATAGAACTCTTCTTTTTCTGAGCAAAACTTTGAGTATTTCATTGTTCTTCCCCTTTTGATCCTTCTGGAGATAAAACGAAATTCTTACTTTTTGAGCTAGTATTTTATATAATGTCTGCCACTAGTCCTACAGTTCAAATTTAATTACCAGATCTTGGTGATGATCTCAGAAAGATTAATTAAGCTAAGGGCACTAAATGATCTTGTTATTATAAAACGTAGGTCATGTTATCAGGCCCCGTTACTTGTTCAGAAGCACCCACTTTCTCCCTTAGTGTTTGTGGTGAACTGAAAAGCAGCTCTTCTGCTGCCGCTCCAACAGTATGTGGATTTACCAGGAGCGAGTTTTGGGTGTTCTTGTAAGACAGGAAGAGCTTTCAGTTAGCGTTGCCGCTGATCGAGTAATCTAAAGAAGTTGGGATCTTGACGGAGCAATGTGCGTGCTTATTGGTCACTCGTGCTCGAAGATTTAACCAAAAGCCTGTGACTTTTCTGCAAAATTGACCAGCAACTAGTAGAAAACGCTGGTCCATTAGCTTTGAGACTGAACCATGGTCCAGGGTAACCTCTAATAATAAAGTCTCAGTTGGTCCACTTTGCACCTAATTCTTCCCTTCATATCATACACATCATACCATTTATATAATTTTCATTATTATTTTTAAAAAGGATCAATTTAACCCATATAATTTTCTTTTTGTAGAATTTTCCGTGCAACTTATTGATCTTCTGATGTAAAATTGTTTCGTTTTCATTACAAAAAGATATAAAGTGCAAAGTTTAATATATATTTGGAGCACTTGATCGATCATTTTAGCCAATTGATCAGAGAACGGGGCGATGACCTAGTAGAATGTAGTATTATTAACTATAATAATTGTCCCTATAAAGATCAATAATAGAATCTTTAGTCAAGTGAAATGGTCAAAAGTCATATATATAATTGTAAATTTGTGCTTACTATGTTTCGAATACATTAAATAAATTATTAAATACATGTAACATCTACTTAAAAAATATAATTTAAAAGTAAATAAATGCCTCAATTGAACTAGAATTTATAAACTCTAATACAGATCCAATCCGAATTAACTATTATTTTTATAGTTTTAAGTGAGCTATAATTTTTATTTTCTTTTATTATTTTTTGTAAAAAAGTTTGACAAAATAACATATTACATGTCAATTCTCTGAAAAAAAGTTTAAAAAAACTAAAAAATAGTGTACATTCATATTAGCTAAGCATGGATATAAATATGAAATGGTAAGGAGTCAAACTACTGTAAAAAGTGATTGTCATTGTTGGAAAAATCTTGAGATTTTGCTATACTCCAGGTTCTAGTACTAAAGTGACATCTCAGGTATGGTTAAGTGTCAAATACAGAAAGAAATAATTTATAAGTTCATAGACTATACTATTAATCAAGTTTTTAAGATTTTCATTCCATTAAACATGAAATGAAGTTATTGTTAAATGAGTTAGACTGTTATAAATAATATTAAAATAAATTTGTATTAGTCAAGACGAATATATAAATAGTGAATAACAAACAATTTGTAATCTAACTTCATATTAAAAAAATAAAAATGTTTTGAATTTGTTGATTAAAATGCTTCAAACTATTATTTACTTATTTCTTTTTTTTAGTAGTAGTTGTAGTGTTTTGTTATTTAACCATATGATTTTTTTCGTTAAGTTGTATTTGAGTTAGTGGACTACTCATTTTCCTTGGTTGTTGGAAAAAATTTTCAATGTTTGTGAGACATGTTATCCACTTTCACTTATTTTCAACTTGTGTTTATCTCTAGTTTGTTGCACTGTAAGCCTATATAACTAGGCCATGAATGTTGTTTAATGAGAAAATTATAATTTGCAATTTTTTTTATTTCCAACAATTTTGGTATCAAAACTCCTTGGGTTTTATAAGCTTATAAAGATAGAGTAAAATTTATGTTGAGTGTTCAACCTTTGGTGCAATGAGCTTATGGAAGAAAATTATCCATCCATATTTTTATGAAGAAAATTATCACTCAAAATTATTTTCTCTTCATATCCATATTTTTTACGAAGATAATTATCACTCATGGGTGATCAAAATGAAATTTTATTTAAAAACCTTGAGCTTATGGAAGGTTGTAAAGACTGATTTTGATTCTATCCCTCTTTTGGAAAATTCCACACTACATCAAATCAAAAGACATGATAATGTAGAGCTATCAGTGTGCGTATGTGACTTCTCTCACCTTAGGCGATTTCTTCCCTAGGTATCGCACTATACTCGACTTGACTACACTCTTTTTTCTCGATTAATCCCTTGCTACTTAGTGAGTTTGGATTGAGTTTGGTGAGCACTCTTGACAGTCCGAAGAAATTAGAACAATTTTGGGGTAAATTTTTGCCTGGCTTTCTCAATAGTTTGGGGCATGGATAAGAAGAAAAAGACACCGCATAAAGGAAGGGACATTATTGCTAAGTGTGTTCTGGGTTTGCAGGTGGAGGAATACGACAATGGAGATAATGAAATACAGGAGGGGAGGGCATACAGTCATTCAACGATGAAGGTGACGAGTGAGCAATTTATGGCGTAGGGTAGACAGAAAACGAACATTGTTGATGGAGTAAGCAGTGCGGGTGTAAGAAGAGTTACATTACAAGGCAGGCATCTGGCAGCAAAAGGGGACAGACTAGGGCCTTCGGGTATTGAGAACAAGGAAGGAAGGTTACTGAGTAAAACAACAAATCTGGGTACTAGGGGGATGAGCAAAGGTGGAATGGGGGATGAGGAGTCATCCACGTCTGATGAGGATACAGATGAGGAGAATGTACACACTGAAGCTTCGGACTTAGAGAATGAAGAACCAACCTAGAAGGTGCTCGACAAAATGTCAGAACCAATTTCAGACAAGCGGAGTGAAGGAAAAATCAAGCCATCGTATGTAAGCTTATTCCGGAATAATAGAGACCTGAAACAAGGAATGCAGCTGGATTATTTAAGGGTAGATGATGTAGTCATCATGGAGGAAGAAGATGTGATACAAATTGAACAAGAATGGGGATATTGTCTTATGGGATGCTTCACGGGGAGATTTCTAGGAATAAAGGCACTTGAAGGACTAATTGCGAAATGGAGTGTTCAATGTAAAATCCTACCGCATGATCAAGGTTGGATAATTTTTCAATTTGACACAGAATAAGATCGCACTAATGTACTAGCAGGGGGATCGTATGTATTGTATGGGAAGACTCTGCTTCTTAAAAGATTTTCTCAGGGCTTTGCATTTGACTATAAAGATTTTATGGAAGTTCCCATATGGCTACAATTTCCTAAAGTACCTTTGGAGTTGTGGAATGAGAGGAGGCTATCGAAACTAGGATCTTGTATTGGAAGACCATTATGCATGAACAAAATCACTAGCAAAAAGTCACGGATTGGCTATGCTAGAATATTAGTAGACGTAGATGTGTCAAGATAACCATTGACAAGCTTTGATGTGAAGATGCCTAGAGGTACCCGATACACACAAATGGTTTACTATGAAACTTTCCCTAGCTACTGTTGTCATTGTAAACAATTTGGTCATAACGCCTTTGAATGCAAATCTAAAGAAAGAATTAAGAAGAAACAGATGAAGAGCCCAGTAAATGCAGGAGGTACTGAAAATGTTACGGATGATAATAATATGAATCAGCCTAACCAAGAGATGGAGGAAAGCATGCATAAACAACCAGAAGCTCATGTAGGAGCCACTCAAGAAGGAAATCCTGACAGGAAGGGAGAACAACAATCACAGAATGAAGGTAGTACTGAAGGAGCTGGGTGTAAGGTGGAATTGACTGGAATGAGGGGACACAAGCCACTCCAAACTCGGATGGACCCCAAAAAAGTAAATGATGAAGAATGGCAAAAGGTGCATACTAATAGAAATATCAACAAGGGGAAGGCAGTGATGACACAACTTAATAGAACAGTGACAGAGAGGAGAAGTATGTAAGTGCCGGGGGTGATAATAGAAAGGATATGGGTAAGAATACCAATGAAGCTCCAAAGAAGATCAGGATACTATGCTGGAATATCTGAGGCCTAAACAAGGCCTTGAGACAACATAGTATTGTCAATCTTATTAGACAACACGAGTGTAAGTTTGCTTATTTTCTTGAAACCGAATTATCCACTGATAGTTTGAGTAAGATGATGAAAAATATATTTAAAGGCTGGGACTTTTGTCACAATTTTGGATCTATTCCAGGAGGAAGAATATGCATTATATGGAATTATGCTTTTTATCAGTGTCATGTGTTGGAGATGGGAGAATAATTTATTCATGTAAAAATCCAGTGTAGTATTTCTCAATTTTCATTTATAGTATCTTTTGTTTATGGTTTATACAGTGTGACAAGAAGAAGGAAATTGTGGCAGAACCTAATAGAGCTTAATGCAGACTCCTTGATACCTTGGATCATAATGGGGATTTTAATTGTGTGTGTGCAACAAGAGAAAGGCTCGAATGTCAGCCTCCCTCAGCATATTTGCTTAAAGACCTGTTAGATTTCAGAATGACACTTGGGCTAAAAGATGCTCCATGTAGGGGGGAATTCTTTACTTGGCACAAAAGCCACTTATGGGCAAAACTGGATCGGGTACTCCTTAATCAAGCATGAGATTCTTTGGGTTATAATTGTTTAGCACATTTTTTAGGCATGATGATAGAATCAGATCACTGTCTAGTACTGGTGGCTATCAACCAACTGGAAGTACAAGGAAAAAAACCATTCAAGTTTTTTAATATATGGCTTAACCACCCTCAATTTCAGGATATTATAGCTAGTAGTTAGGAGATGGCAGTGGAAGGGACAGCTCAATATGCTCTTTGCATGAAGTTGAAGGCACTAAAATATCCTTTGAAAACTCTGAATTTAAAAGCATATGGGCACATATCTAGCAAAGTTAAGAAGGCACAATAGGATTTTTCAACTAGTATATAAGGCCTCTATCAATAGACCTGAAGATGTGGAGTTGAAACATGAGGTGAACATCAAAAGGAAGCAGGCTGAATTTTTACTAGATGCAGAGAGACATTTTTTCAACAAAAAGCTAAATGTAAGCATCTTATAGAGGTTGACAGAAACACGAAGTATGTCCATATAGTAACCCAAAAGAGAGGAAAGCAGAATACTATCTCTCACATCGTTAGGGAGGATGGATTCGTAACTATTTCAATGGCAAAAGTGGTAAATTGGTGTTTAAGTTTCTATCAAGAGCTTCTTGGCACATCAACTCCACTGACTAGGTTAGATCCAAATGTAGTAAAGAATGGATCGGTCTTGGATGTGGAGACACATGAATTAATGGTTGCCCTAATTTTGGATGAGGAGATCAAGAGGGCTATGTTTGATATAGGCAATGACAAAGCTCCGGGGCCGGATGGCTATACTTCTGCCTTCTTCAAAAAACACTGGGATATGGTTGGACCAGATGTAATCTTGGCTGTGAAGGAATTTTTTACCAGTAGTTAAATGCTAAAACAATTAAACCACACCATCATCACACTCATTCCAAAGATGAAGGTAGCAAAAAGAGTAACAGATTTCAGACCAATAGCTTATATGAATATTGTTTATAAGGTGATCACAAAAATACTGAATGCACGTATAGTGGAGATTGTGGGAAAAATTGTAAATCCAGCTCAAGTTGCCTTTGTGCCAGGTAGGAATATGCTTGATAATGTTTTCCTAGCGCAGGAATTAGTTTGAAGTTGTACTAAAAAGCCCATTTCACCACGATGTATGATAAAAATAGACATCATAAAAGGTTATGACACGGTATCATGGGAGTTTTTGGAAGATATGATGAAAGGGTTGGGTTTCCTTACTAAATTTATACGATGGAATATGGAATGTGTAACTACCACTTCCTTTTTGATATCAATAAATGGCTCATTGCATGGTATGTTTAAGGGTCGAAGGGATTTAAGACAAGGAGACCCTATGTCACTAACACTCTTCCTTTTTGGTTTGGAGTACCTCTCAATAATGTTAAAAATGAAAACTGTCAACTCTGAGTTTCACTTCCACCCGAAGTGTAAACAACTTGGTATTACTCACTTTGCTTTTGAGGATGATCTCATGTTGTTTTCTAGAGGTGATTATACTTTTATAGGGATACTGATAGAGGTGTTGAATGAACTGAAAAAGATAGCAGGGCTAAAGGTGAATGCTTCAAAATCTAGTATTTACCTAGCTGGGGTGTATGAACATGAAAAGGAGAATATCATCCAGATGATGGAATACCCTATGAGTGAATTTCCAGTCCGATATTTGGGAGTACCTTTGGCACCTATGAAGGTCTCGGTGGCTCAATTTTATGTTTTACTTGAATCTGTAGAGGCATATATCAATACATGAAATGGTCAAACTCTATCATATGTGGGTACTTTCTTTTTGCCTCCAAGCATTTCCCATCCCAACAACTATCCTGGAGAGGATAACCTCCATATGTAGGTTGTTCTTATGAGGTGGTAAACACTTTAGAGTGGCATGGGATAATATCTGTGTACCAAAAGAGGAGGGTAGACTGGGACTGAAAAATTGTAAACTATGAAATTCGGCACTGTTGTCTAAAGTCCTATGGAATATTCATGCCAAAGCAGATTCTTTATGGGTAAGATGGATTCATGAAGTATATTTGAAGGACGTATCAATATGGGATTAGGAACCTCACAACCGTGACTCACCTGTGCTAAAAAAACTGGCAATGATTCGGAATAAATTGGTGGATAAGTTGGGTGGTCGAAGGGAAGTAGTGCATGACATGTAGAAGTTATGTATAAATGGAACTCCATCAACACAGGAAATCTATGAATTATTGAGAGCCAAGCATACAAGACGTCCATGGATGGCATTTATATGGAAGTAATACATACCTCCAAAATTCTCCTTCATTGCATGGCTTAGTCTTCAAAATAGACTACCAACAAAGAATAACCTACTATTTTTGGAGATAGACGGAACATGTAGCTTTTATAATGTTGAACCAGAAACTGTTGACCATTTATTTTTTAAGTGCTCTTTTACAGGTGAAGTTTGGGCTGCCATACGGGGATGACTGGGATTGACACGAGCCATGACTACACTACCTAGTGCAATCAAGTGGATTCGAAAAGATTACACAGGAGCGCGTCTTAGAAGCAAAGTTGCAAGACTGACATTCATGTGTACCATCTATACGGTGGAAGACCAAGAATGCTATCCAGTTATATTCTGCTTTTGTTACGAGCTTTGATGTAGTTCTTGAGATAAAAACTGTAATGTATAAGATTTTGTATAGATTGTACCCCACGGAGCTAATCACTTTTTGATATTTTGGATGTATTGTTGATATTGATGTTATAATTACAAACTTTGGTCGGGGTATGCCCCAAAGACCGTGTACATAATTTTTGATTCTATATATTTAACTTTCATAAAAAAAGACATGATAATGTGACAAGGAAATCAAAAGTGCTCTCTTATATACATTTGGCTGTGTCAAAGGAAATTTTCACAAGAATAATATATTGTGAATAACCTAAAGAAACATGAGAGAAACTTAAGAGTTTGAAGGCAACATCAAACAAGATGATATAAATTTTGAATCTCAAGAGAGAATTTGAGATGCTAAATATAAAGAAATATGAAGGTGTCAAGGAATAAGGAAGCAAGCTCATGTCCATTGTCAATCAAATCAAATTGATTGGTGAAAATTTTCCTAATCAACTAGTAGTTGATTAGTTTTTTTGTAACTCTTTCCAAAAGATAGGAGTCAAAATTTCTCATTTTAAGATTATGAAGATCTATCAAAAATAACATTTGCAGAATTATTTAATGCTCTTTAAGTTGTAGATCAAAGAAGATCTAAGAGAGATCATGGAATTGATGAAAAAATTAATAGAGTTTACTTGGCCAAAACTTCATCATCAAACGAAAAGGCCAATGTTCTTCGACGTAGCAATCGTAAGAAGTTTGATTATAAAGAAAAAGATTCTTGGCATAAGGGAAAACTTTTTAATATTACAAGTACAAGATATTTGAGCATTTACAAAAGAATTGCAAGTATAGTTCAAGTAATAAAAGAAGAAACTTTTTTAAAGATAGTTGGTGCATTATGGAGAACTGTACTCTAAAAAATTTGATTGGGGACAAAGTGCATTAATAAATTTGGTTATAATAATGAGAAGTGTATTGTATTTAAAAGAAAAGTGCTTTGGAAGGTATGAAGAGAAGTACTCCGTGAAGTTTGAAGCAAAGGGGAGTGTTGATTAAATTGCTTCAAACTATTATTTAGTTATTTCTTATTTTTTAAAAAGTAGTGATTATAGTATTTTGTTATTTAAGTATATGTTTATTATTGATTTTTTAAAGTTATATTTGAGTTATTAGACTGTTCATTTTACTTGTTGAAACTTTTTTTCACATATTAGTGGAATATGTTACTCACTTTCCCTTATTTCTAACTTGTTTTTATCTTTAGTTTGTTGGAACTTGGAACGTAAGCCTATATACCTAAGTAATGAATGTTGTTTAATGAGAAAAATGCAATCTGCAGTTTTTTTAAAAAAAAATTCTGTGCCTAAGCTGAATCTCACGCACTTAGACATGATTCCCTCGCAAGGTAATGGGTTACTTGCTGTAGTTTTGACACGAACAACTCTAAATGGCATGCCTGTTTTTCCTATTTGAAGATGGAATGAGATGACACATCTTATTGATTGTTCAGCTTTGAAGATCCTTATGGATTCTCTCTTTCTGTCTCTACTCTTGAAAGAAAAAAAAACAAAAGGGTATTGTACCTTTTGTTTTCCTTTCAATATCTGTGCTTGTCTCGAATTCGAATGGGAATTGATACACGAGTGTTGTCAATAACGTAGAAGAAAAAGATTGTTTTCTCCATATACGTATGGATATAGAGATAAATACAGTGGACGGCTGCAGCCGACCTCTGCTTTTCTCATCTTACACTCTTTTTGGGCTACGGTGCTATGCTACATCACAGTTCTAGACCGTTAACCTCGATCTCACAGTCTTCTAATACGTTTTTTCCCATGAAAGATGATGCATTCTCTCTCTGTCTCTCCATAGCCTACGCGTACGCCAATTGTCATTGAATGGAGGTGTCAGGTCTAAGATCAGTGTGTACAGTGTTAAGACGAGAGAGTTGAAGGAGTCAGCTTTCATCTCTGCTATGCTACTGCAAGTTAATTAAGATGAAACTGTAGGATGAGCCCCAACAAAGTCTCTTTTCGATCTTGTCCTTTTCACTAGGCTAGTGCAATAGGATATGGCAGGTTTTTTGCATGGTTTACTGATTGTACCTGCCCTTTCTTCTTTCTTTTTAGCATCCGTCAATCTATCTATCCATATCCCACTCCTTCCATAGATTTAGCTTGCATTGCGCCTCACCCTTCTACGCACAACCCAAGCACGTTATGTCCAATTAGCTTTGAGGACTCTTATGGCTACCAATATCGCAGGACAACTCAGGAACTAGCGAATAAGGACTAAATGGCTACAATACCATGATCTTATTGTCTTGGTCAAACAGTAAAATGTGATTAGTCACAAGATAATTTAGGATTTGAATGTTAGTGAAATAGTTACAAGCTAATGTGAATAACGGGCAATTAAGCTTTAATGGAAACATTACACTCTTGCTTTTGTCCTGCATACATGTGTGGTGTCCATACATAGAACCTCGGTACGGTGAAAGAGAGAGGAAGGACTTGGGATAGGCAGGGCTCAGGAAGAGGCGTGAGAAAGTGAAGGCATAATGTCAGCTGTCTAGAGAAGCAGGCCTTTGCTTTACTTGGGGACCATTTGGACTCTCTTCATCTCTCATTAGATTTTCTTCCAACCGACAATAGTCACTCTGTGTTCCTCTTCACTATATTTACAACATGAACTTTGTTGCACCCCAAAAGTGAAGTAGAGAGAACCTTCCACTTATTCTATTTCTCACGTAATTCACTTTGCTGCACCCCAAAAAAGAAGATGAAAATAACCTCACAAAACTTACCTCTCTTCTCTGCTGGCCACGCCTCTGCTCTACTTTAATAGTCTGTCTGATCAGCCACCAGTCCTTGTGGTCCATTTACCAAGTTCCATATACAATCAAATTTTGGTTTGATTATTTAAAAGAAGAGACAGAGAGTGAGAGCTAAAGAGATAGTCCAAAGCATGGAATGGAGTGGCAACTTAAGAAGGTTGGTTTCTCGATCTGAAAGTCCCCTTAACTTGCTCTACAACTACAACTTTGACCACTATCCAGGTATGCCCGAATCTTCTTATCACTGCTAACGTTCTTCTAATTACTTTCCCATCGATCTTTGTATTTATCTGAGATGTAAATCTGCGTGTAAGCAAAGAAAACCTTCAAGAAATATTATGCCACTAGTTTAATTTATTCCATGTCTTCACTCATATCACTTGGCTCAAGTACTTAACACTAACGCAACCTCTTTCTTTGTTTCTACGTGCCACTGAAAGCAACCTTAGTCAGCTTGTTTTTTCTGTGCTACGTACGTTTTAACCTCTTTCTTTGTTCCTATGTGAATTGAAACCTATACTAGCAAGTTTGTAATAGCAAACAAGCTAATGATATTCCGTGCTTTTCAGGAACGGATGTAAAACACTCAGATATGGCGCATACACTGAATAGATCGGTCCCCAGTATGGAGAAAACCAGCCACGAAAGTCAAGAGAAGAAGAAAAGATTGACGAGTGATCAACTTGACTCACTTGAAAAAAGCTTCCAGGAAGAGATTAAGCTAGACCCCGACAGAAAGATGAAGCTGTCCCGCGAACTAGGGCTCCAACCCAGACAAATTGCTGTTTGGTTCCAAAACAGACGAGCTAGGTGGAAATCGAAGCAGCTTGAGCGATTATACGATACCCTAAAGCAGGACTTTGATATTGTCTCTAAAGAGAAACAGAAGCTTCAAGAAGAGGTCGGAGCTAGTTCACAAGAAGTTTTCATGCAAAACTTTACCAATTTTCATTCTTCACATTGGTTTAGCTTGATGTTAAAAATGTGTAGGTTATGAAACTGAAAGCCATGCTCAGGGAACAATCTACCAGGAACAACCAAGTATCAATAGGGTACACAGAGATTTCTGGAGAAGAGACCGTGGAAAGCACATCGGTTGCTTTTCGTAGCTCCGCCAAGCAACGAGGAGGGCCAAATCAGTATCAGACTGCAGAAGCAAACTATCTTCCCAATGTCGATGAGTGTAGCCCTTTACCATCATCTTACTGGGCTATCCTGCCATCTTATCCCTAACAGAACAGGCTTCTAAGTGCGTGCATGCTCGTTCCTGATGGAATATGTTGGGGTTAATTACTCTAGCTCAGTCAGTACTTCTATAAATATGTCAGAACGTCAGCATAGTTTAGTTTAGTGAAGACGATCTTATGAACCCTAAGCTTGTTTCCTGTAAATCTTAAGTGGTTCACTATCCTACAGATGAAAAAATCAATTACACAACCTTCTAGGCTATCGCTAGTTTATTTGCAAATACGTTGAAGATAATCGTTCCACCTATATATGCTATGTTAACTAAAATTCAAAATGCCTTCACGGAATTGCCTATAAAACGTAATCATTTACTTGAATACACACTAATCAACTTGTTATTCTTTAAGAAGCGTGATCGGAATTTCAAATTTCATAGATGAACAATCCTATTGAGGATAAGGAACATATGCATGCGTGTGGCATAGAAAGAGAAAGAACTACACAGTTCCGTGAGTAAGCAAAAAGGAAACTTCTGATAAGAAGTCTGAAGCCTCGCTGAAACGTAACAGACTATTAGGTACCTTTTGTTTTGGGACGAAATTGAAATCGTTATTAAATGTCAACTTTTGGTGACAATTTACAAATTCGTCACAAAAAGTCGCAGTTTTGGCAATGTCACATAAAATTCTCGCTAAACCAGTTTCTTCAGCGACGATTTACTTGAGTCGCCGCAAAAAGTTCTCAATTTGGCGATAGTTTGAGTGTTTCGTCTCCAAAGGTTGAGCATGTTGCGACGATAAATTAAATTGTCGCAAAATTATGAACTTTTTGCGATGCAATAGTTTGTTTGTCACTAGAAGTCTGCATTTGGTGACTAAACCTATAAATCATCACACCAAAAGACGATATTAAAGAATTTATAGTGAATAAATTTAATTTGATCCCTCAAAAAATAAATTTAATTTGATAATTTTTAACGATAAATGTGTATAATAACTCTAATGTTAATTATAAATGATATTTTATAAATGATTTTTCATATTTTTTCATTTGCCTTCTTTATAAATTTGTTTCAATATATAGTTAATGCATTAAAACTCTATAAAATATCTTTTTCGATATAAAAAGATAAACATATCTAAAATTTAATATTAACAAGATAAAAATAATAAATTTAAGTTGATACTATTCTTAATCATTAATATTTATTAACAATAAAATAATAATACATAAAAATATTGAAAATGGTAAGCAATATAATAT